>OZ020255.1:9336096-9540988 GCA_963971285.1 Astropecten irregularis
AGTGGCTCGAGCCGACAGGTCCGGACCTGCGAGCCCGAACGTCCCGGGTTCAAGACCCGGTCGGAACCGGTTTTTTTTTCACATGTCCCAAAAATCAAATCCGACTCGCCTCATATATCGAAATTTCCTCTCAAGTTCTTGTCGGAAAAAGTGGCTCGAGCCGACAGGTCCGGACCTGCGAGCCCGAACGTCCCGGGTTCAAGACCCGGTCGGAACCGGTTTTTTTTCACATGTCCCAAAAATCAAATCCGACTCGCCTCATATATCGAAATTTCCTCTCAAGTTCTTGTCGGAAAAAGTGGCTCGAGCCGACAGGTCCGGACCTGCGAGCCCGAACGTCCCGGGTTCAAGACCCGGTCGGAACCGGTTTTTTTTCACATGTCCCAAAAATCAAATCCGACTCGCCTCATATATCGAAATTTCCTCTCAAGTTCTTGTCGGAAAAAGTGGCTCGAGCCGACAGGTCCGGACCTGCGAGCCCGAACGTCCCGGGTTCAAGACCCGGTCGGAACCGGTTTTTTTTTCACATGTCCCAAAAATCAAATCCGACTCGCCTCATATATCGAAATTTCCTCTCAAGTTCTTGTCGGAAAAAGTGGCTCGAGCCGACAGGTCCGGACCTGCGAGCCCGAACGTCCCGGGTTCAAGACCCGGTCGGAACCGGTTTTTTTTCACATGTCCCAAAAATCAAATCCGACTCGCCTCATATATCGAAATTTCCTCTCAAGTTCTTGTCGGAAAAAGTGGCTCGAGCCGACAGGTCCGGACCTGCGAGCCCGAACGTCCCGGGTTCAAGACCCGGTCGGAACCGGTTTTTTTTTCACATGTCCCAAAAATCAAATCCGACTCGCCTCATATATCGAAATTTCCTCTCAAGTTCTTGTCGGAAAAAGTGGCTCGAGCCGACAGGTCCGGACCTGCGAGCCCGAACGTCCCGGGTTCAAGACCCGGTCGGAACCGGTTTTTTTTCACATGTCCCAAAAATCAAATCCGACTCGCCTCATATATCGAAATTTCCTCTCAAGTTCTTGTCGGAAAAAGTGGCTCGAGCCGACAGGTCCGGACCTGCGAGCCCGAACGTCCCGGGTTCAAGACCCGGTCGGAACCGGTTTTTTTTCACATGTCCCAAAAATCAAATCCGACTCGCCTCATATATCGAAATTTCCTCTCAAGTTCTTGTCGGAAAAAGTGGCTCGAGCCGACAGGTCCGGACCTGCGAGCCCGAACGTCCCGGGTTCAAGACCCGGTCGGAACCGGTTTTTTTTCACATGTCCCAAAAATCAAATCCGACTCGCCTCATATATCGAAATTTCCTCTCAAGTTCTTGTCGGAAAAAGTGGCTCGAGCCGACAGGTCCGGACCTGCGAGCCCGAACGTCCCGGGTTCAAGACCCGGTCGGAACCGGTTTTTTTTCACATGTCCCAAAAATCAAATCCGACTCGCCTCATATATCGAAATTTCCTCTCAAGTTCTTGTCGGAAAAAGTGGCTCGAGCCGACAGGTCCGGACCTGCGAGCCCGAACGTCCCGGGTTCAAGACCCGGTCGGAACCGGTTTTTTTTCACATGTCCCAAAAATCAAATCCGACTCGCCTCATATATCGAAATTTCCTCTCAAGTTCTTGTCGGAAAAAGTGGCTCGAGCCGACAGGTCCGGACCTGCGAGCCCGAACGTCCCGGGTTCAAGACCCGGTCGGAACCGGTTTTTTTTCACATGTCCCAAAAATCAAATCCGACTCGCCTCATATATCGAAATTTCCTCTCAAGTTCTTGTCGGAAAAAGTGGCTCGAGCCGACAGGTCCGGACCTGCGAGCCCGAACGTCCCGGGTTCAAGACCCGGTCGGAACCGGTTTTTTTTCACATGTCCCAAAAATCAAATCCGACTCGCCTCATATATCGAAATTTCCTCTCAAGTTCTTGTCGGAAAAAGTGGCTCGAGCCGACAGGTCCGGACCTGCGAGCCCGAACGTCCCGGGTTCAAGACCCGGTCGGAACCGGTTTTTTTTCACATGTCCCAAAAATCAAATCCGACTCGCCTCATATATCGAAATTTCCTCTCAAGTTCTTGTCGGAAAAAGTGGCTCGAGCCGACAGGTCCGGACCTGCGAGCCCGAACGTCCCGGGTTCAAGACCCGGTCGGAACCGGTTTTTTTTCACATGTCCCAAAAATCAAATCCGACTCGCCTCATATATCGAAATTTCCTCTCAAGTTCTTGTCGGAAAAAGTGGCTCGAGCCGACAGGTCCGGACCTGCGAGCCCGAACGTCCCGGGTTCAAGACCCGGTCGGAACCGGTTTTTTTTCACATGTCCCAAAAATCAAATCCGACTCGCCTCATATATCGAAATTTCCTCTCAAGTTCTTGTCGGAAAAAGTGGCTCGAGCCGACAGGTCCGGACCTGCGAGCCCGAACGTCCCGGGTTCAAGACCCGGTCGGAACCGGTTTTTTTTCACATGTCCCAAAAATCAAATCCGACTCGCCTCATATATCGAAATTTCCTCTCAAGTTCTTGTCGGAAAAAGTGGCTCGAGCCGACAGGTCCGGACCTGCGAGCCCGAACGTCCCGGGTTCAAGACCCGGTCGGAACCGGTTTTTTTTCACATGTCCCAAAAATCAAATCCGACTCGCCTCATATATCGAAATTTCCTCTCAAGTTCTTGTCGGAAAAAGTGGCTCGAGCCGACAGGTCCGGACCTGCGAGCCCGAACGTCCCGGGTTCAAGACCCGGTCGGAACCGGTTTTTTTTCACATGTCCCAAAAATCAAATCCGACTCGCCTCATATATCGAAATTTCCTCTCAAGTTCTTGTCGGAAAAAGTGGCTCGAGCCGACAGGTCCGGACCTGCGAGCCCGAACGTCCCGGGTTCAAGACCCGGTCGGAACCGGTTTTTTTTCACATGTCCCAAAAATCAAATCCGACTCGCCTCATATATCGAAATTTCCTCTCAAGTTCTTGTCGGAAAAAGTGGCTCGAGCCGACAGGTCCGGACCTGCGAGCCCGAACGTCCCGGGTTCAAGACCCGGTCGGAACCGGTTTTTTTTCACATGTCCCAAAAATCAAATCCGACTCGCCTCATATATCGAAATTTCCTCTCAAGTTCTTGTCGGAAAAAGTGGCTCGAGCCGACAGGTCCGGACCTGCGAGCCCGAACGTCCCGGGTTCAAGACCCGGTCGGAACCGGTTTTTTTTCACATGTCCCAAAAATCAAATCCGACTCGCCTCATATATCGAAATTTCCTCTCAAGTTCTTGTCGGAAAAAGTGGCTCGAGCCGACAGGTCCGGACCTGCGAGCCCGAACGTCCCGGGTTCAAGACCCGGTCGGAACCGGTTTTTTTTCACATGTCCCAAAAATCAAATCCGACTCGCCTCATATATCGAAATTTCCTCTCAAGTTCTTGTCGGAAAAAGTGGCTCGAGCCGACAGGTCCGGACCTGCGAGCCCGAACGTCCCGGGTTCAAGACCCGGTCGGAACCGGTTTTTTTTCACATGTCCCAAAAATCAAATCCGACTCGCCTCATATATCGAAATTTCCTCTCAAGTTCTTGTCGGAAAAAGTGGCTCGAGCCGACAGGTCCGGACCTGCGAGCCCGAACGTCCCGGGTTCAAGACCCGGTCGGAACCGGTTTTTTTTCACATGTCCCAAAAATCAAATCCGACTCGCCTCATATATCGAAATTTCCTCTCAAGTTCTTGTCGGAAAAAGTGGCTCGAGCCGACAGGTCCGGACCTGCGAGCCCGAACGTCCCGGGTTCAAGACCCGGTCGGAACCGGTTTTTTTTCACATGTCCCAAAAATCAAATCCGACTCGCCTCATATATCGAAATTTCCTCTCAAGTTCTTGTCGGAAAAAGTGGCTCGAGCCGACAGGTCCGGACCTGCGAGCCCGAACGTCCCGGGTTCAAGACCCGGTCGGAACCGGTTTTTTTTCACATGTCCCAAAAATCAAATCCGACTCGCCTCATATATCGAAATTTCCTCTCAAGTTCTTGTCGGAAAAAGTGGCTCGAGCCGACAGGTCCGGACCTGCGAGCCCGAACGTCCCGGGTTCAAGACCCGGTCGGAACCGGTTTTTTTTCACATGTCCCAAAAATCAAATCCGACTCGCCTCATATATCGAAATTTCCTCTCAAGTTCTTGTCGGAAAAAGTGGCTCGAGCCGACAGGTCCGGACCTGCGAGCCCGAACGTCCCGGGTTCAAGACCCGGTCGGAACCGGTTTTTTTTCACATGTCCCAAAAATCAAATCCGACTCGCCTCATATATCGAAATTTCCTCTCAAGTTCTTGTCGGAAAAAGTGGCTCGAGCCGACAGGTCCGGACCTGCGAGCCCGAACGTCCCGGGTTCAAGACCCGGTCGGAACCGGTTTTTTTTCACATGTCCCAAAAATCAAATCCGACTCGCCTCATATATCGAAATTTCCTCTCAAGTTCTTGTCGGAAAAAGTGGCTCGAGCCGACAGGTCCGGACCTGCGAGCCCGAACGTCCCGGGTTCAAGACCCGGTCGGAACCGGTTTTTTTTCACATGTCCCAAAAATCAAATCCGACTCGCCTCATATATCGAAATTTCCTCTCAAGTTCTTGTCGGAAAAAGTGGCTCGAGCCGACAGGTCCGGACCTGCGAGCCCGAACGTCCCGGGTTCAAGACCCGGTCGGAACCGGTTTTTTTTCACATGTCCCAAAAATCAAATCCGACTCGCCTCATATATCGAAATTTCCTCTCAAGTTCTTGTCGGAAAAAGTGGCTCGAGCCGACAGGTCCGGACCTGCGAGCCCGAACGTCCCGGGTTCAAGACCCGGTCGGAACCGGTTTTTTTTCACATGTCCCAAAAATCAAATCCGACTCGCCTCATATATCGAAATTTCCTCTCAAGTTCTTGTCGGAAAAAGTGGCTCGAGCCGACAGGTCCGGACCTGCGAGCCCGAACGTCCCGGGTTCAAGACCCGGTCGGAACCGGTTTTTTTTCACATGTCCCAAAAATCAAATCCGACTCGCCTCATATATCGAAATTTCCTCTCAAGTTCTTGTCGGAAAAAGTGGCTCGAGCCGACAGGTCCGGACCTGCGAGCCCGAACGTCCCGGGTTCAAGACCCGGTCGGAACCGGTTTTTTTTCACATGTCCCAAAAATCAAATCCGACTCGCCTCATATATCGAAATTTCCTCTCAAGTTCTTGTCGGAAAAAGTGGCTCGAGCCGACAGGTCCGGACCTGCGAGCCCGAACGTCCCGGGTTCAAGACCCGGTCGGAACCGGTTTTTTTTCACATGTCCCAAAAATCAAATCCGACTCGCCTCATATATCGAAATTTCCTCTCAAGTTCTTGTCGGAAAAAGTGGCTCGAGCCGACAGGTCCGGACCTGCGAGCCCGAACGTCCCGGGTTCAAGACCCGGTCGGAACCGGTTTTTTTTCACATGTCCCAAAAATCAAATCCGACTCGCCTCATATATCGAAATTTCCTCTCAAGTTCTTGTCGGAAAAAGTGGCTCGAGCCGACAGGTCCGGACCTGCGAGCCCGAACGTCCCGGGTTCAAGACCCGGTCGGAACCGGTTTTTTTTCACATGTCCCAAAAATCAAATCCGACTCGCCTCATATATCGAAATTTCCTCTCAAGTTCTTGTCGGAAAAAGTGGCTCGAGCCGACAGGTCCGGACCTGCGAGCCCGAACGTCCCGGGTTCAAGACCCGGTCGGAACCGGTTTTTTTTCACATGTCCCAAAAATCAAATCCGACTCGCCTCATATATCGAAATTTCCTCTCAAGTTCTTGTCGGAAAAAGTGGCTCGAGCCGACAGGTCCGGACCTGCGAGCCCGAACGTCCCGGGTTCAAGACCCGGTCGGAACCGGTTTTTTTTCACATGTCCCAAAAATCAAATCCGACTCGCCTCATATATCGAAATTTCCTCTCAAGTTCTTGTCGGAAAAAGTGGCTCGAGCCGACAGGTCCGGACCTGCGAGCCCGAACGTCCCGGGTTCAAGACCCGGTCGGAACCGGTTTTTTTTCACATGTCCCAAAAATCAAATCCGACTCGCCTCATATATCGAAATTTCCTCTCAAGTTCTTGTCGGAAAAAGTGGCTCGAGCCGACAGGTCCGGACCTGCGAGCCCGAACGTCCCGGGTTCAAGACCCGGTCGGAACCGGTTTTTTTTCACATGTCCCAAAAATCAAATCCGACTCGCCTCATATATCGAAATTTCCTCTCAAGTTCTTGTCGGAAAAAGTGGCTCGAGCCGACAGGTCCGGACCTGCGAGCCCGAACGTCCCGGGTTCAAGACCCGGTCGGAACCGGTTTTTTTTCACATGTCCCAAAAATCAAATCCGACTCGCCTCATATATCGAAATTTCCTCTCAAGTTCTTGTCGGAAAAAGTGGCTCGAGCCGACAGGTCCGGACCTGCGAGCCCGAACGTCCCGGGTTCAAGACCCGGTCGGAACCGGTTTTTTTTCACATGTCCCAAAAATCAAATCCGACTCGCCTCATATATCGAAATTTCCTCTCAAGTTCTTGTCGGAAAAAGTGGCTCGAGCCGACAGGTCCGGACCTGCGAGCCCGAACGTCCCGGGTTCAAGACCCGGTCGGAACCGGTTTTTTTTCACATGTCCCAAAAATCAAATCCGACTCGCCTCATATATCGAAATTTCCTCTCAAGTTCTTGTCGGAAAAAGTGGCTCGAGCCGACAGGTCCGGACCTGCGAGCCCGAACGTCCCGGGTTCAAGACCCGGTCGGAACCGGTTTTTTTTCACATGTCCCAAAAATCAAATCCGACTCGCCTCATATATCGAAATTTCCTCTCAAGTTCTTGTCGGAAAAAGTGGCTCGAGCCGACAGGTCCGGACCTGCGAGCCCGAACGTCCCGGGTTCAAGACCCGGTCGGAACCGGTTTTTTTTCACATGTCCCAAAAATCAAATCCGACTCGCCTCATATATCGAAATTTCCTCTCAAGTTCTTGTCGGAAAAAGTGGCTCGAGCCGACAGGTCCGGACCTGCGAGCCCGAACGTCCCGGGTTCAAGACCCGGTCGGAACCGGTTTTTTTTCACATGTCCCAAAAATCAAATCCGACTCGCCTCATATATCGAAATTTCCTCTCAAGTTCTTGTCGGAAAAAGTGGCTCGAGCCGACAGGTCCGGACCTGCGAGCCCGAACGTCCCGGGTTCAAGACCCGGTCGGAACCGGTTTTTTTTCACA
This sequence comes from Astropecten irregularis, assembly GCA_963971285.1. Taxonomy (NCBI): domain Eukaryota; kingdom Metazoa; phylum Echinodermata; class Asteroidea; order Paxillosida; family Astropectinidae; genus Astropecten; species Astropecten irregularis. The sequence continues at coordinate 9,343,286 of OZ020255.1, forward strand.
TGTCCCAAAAATCAAATCCGACTCGCCTCATATATCGAAATTTCCTCTCAAGTTCTTGTCGGAAAAAGTGGCTCGAGCCGACAGGTCCGGACCTGCGAGCCCGAACGTCCCGGGTTCAAGACCCGGTCGGAACCGGTTTTTTTTCACATGTCCCAAAAATCAAATCCGACTCGCCTCATATATCGAAATTTCCTCTCAAGTTCTTGTCGGAAAAAGTGGCTCGAGCCGACAGGTCCGGACCTGCGAGCCCGAACGTCCCGGGTTCAAGACCCGGTCGGAACCGGTTTTTTTTCACATGTCCCAAAAATCAAATCCGACTCGCCTCATATATCGAAATTTCCTCTCAAGTTCTTGTCGGAAAAAGTGGCTCGAGCCGACAGGTCCGGACCTGCGAGCCCGAACGTCCCGGGTTCAAGACCCGGTCGGAACCGGTTTTTTTTCACATGTCCCAAAAATCAAATCCGACTCGCCTCATATATCGAAATTTCCTCTCAAGTTCTTGTCGGAAAAAGTGGCTCGAGCCGACAGGTCCGGACCTGCGAGCCCGAACGTCCCGGGTTCAAGACCCGGTCGGAACCGGTTTTTTTTCACATGTCCCAAAAATCAAATCCGACTCGCCTCATATATCGAAATTTCCTCTCAAGTTCTTGTCGGAAAAAGTGGCTCGAGCCGACAGGTCCGGACCTGCGAGCCCGAACGTCCCGGGTTCAAGACCCGGTCGGAACCGGTTTTTTTTCACATGTCCCAAAAATCAAATCCGACTCGCCTCATATATCGAAATTTCCTCTCAAGTTCTTGTCGGAAAAAGTGGCTCGAGCCGACAGGTCCGGACCTGCGAGCCCGAACGTCCCGGGTTCAAGACCCGGTCGGAACCGGTTTTTTTTCACATGTCCCAAAAATCAAATCCGACTCGCCTCATATGTACAGAACTCTCACATTATCACAGCTGTTCAAGTTGCTCAGAAAAATGATGATGAACATGTCACCTTTCATTTACTTTTCATTTTATGGTAGGGTGACCATTCATTGAATTTTTTGAGATATACTCAATCTCAGCTGACCACCCCTAAAACAAGGTATGGATCAGTCCAGTCAAAGAAGCCATTTTCAAAAAAACATCCCTCTGCAAAGCGGCTAAAATAGATCCACTTTCTCACCCAATTGCATCAAAAATGGTCACAAATGGAAGCCTAGAGTCCAGGCAGGAGGTCCAGTGCCATATTTCTTCACTCCTTTCATTTTCATAGCTATCACAACTCTCTTATTTAAAATATATTGAGTGCTTAACTTTTATTAATGAGCTCGGCGGACGGATTTTGGCACATTTACTTATGGGCCTGTTTGTTTCGGACCTATCCTGCATGCGGATCGAGATCCGGATCCCATTTTAGCGCACGCTGCATAGGAGAAGGATCCGATAAAATCGAATCCTTTGCGTGAAACAAACAGGCCCATGGCTATAGTTCTCATTGAAATTGTAATGTTTTACTGAAAAACTGCCATCATGATTTAGGAATGGTGCACGTTTTATTGTTTTCCAATTAAACAACAATGGAACAAGAAAAATATAATGAATGATATTGCACTCAAAACTGAAAAGAAAAGTTTTGGTCCCCAGAGGTATCACGTGACTGTAAATCAGACTCTTCATTGGTCCAATTCACCTGTCGCCATGTTGTGTATGATGGTAATTGGCTTCTGGGGGAGACGAAAACACAGACGAATTTATCCTAAAATTCTGTCCCTGAGAAACTCCAGCACGATGTCAAATACTCTGATGATTTTAAAGGTATAAATTTGTCATTTTGGAGTTTTTGGCATGAGCATGTTGTTGGTACTAGGCCTATGTTTATATTGTTTGTTTTCGTGTACAATTGTAACCGGGTGCGCTGCGTACTGCATGCAGTGACAGTGTACAAAGTGTTGGCCTCATTTACACTTGTTGCGCAGTATAATTGGCTGTTGCCCAGTTTCCGGACGTTCGTGTAAGCTGAAGACGAATACCATAAGAGGGCTTGGGGAGAGTTCTATAGGCGAACACTGCTTTGGTCATGTGCAGAGCTCGAAGGGATTCATTTTCAAAGTAGGCCTAGCCCTGCAAAGCTAGGGCTACTTTTGAGAATGAAAATTAATTCAAACCCCTGATTCATGTTGTTGTTTTGGGGTTACCTCAGTTTACATGGTTTAGTATCGTCTGGTCATTGGTTTTTTTTAGCATGAACCAAACGTGAGCTACGTACGGTGAGTGCATATTTTTTTGGTGTTGGTTTCGGTTAATCTTTTTTGAAAATAAGTAAACGGAAACGTTCAATCCGTGTGGGTTATATATCCGAATAAAAGTCATGGTCATGTGTTTTTCGATGACCAAATTTGATTCCCGTTTACTGCGAGACCGTGCGTGATACTTTGTGATCAGTATGCCAGAAGTGATGACTACACTCAGGGCTATCTCTGACATTCAGGATGTTGAGAATAAAGTTTCCAGTCGTGAATGATACTCAAAAGTTAAAAACTATGTGATTTTGGGTATAGATTATTAGTGCTGTGCATCAAAAACGGATTCACGGGCTCCCACTTAAAATCTTGCCATCCGGTTTCAAAATTTCAAAAACGGAATACGAAACCAACATTTTAAAAAGTAGACTGACATTTGCCCAATAAATAAACAACCCCAAAAGTGTTTACTGTATAATACATACTTGAATTTCAGTCGTTTTGGGTCCATTTTGCCAAGCAGAAACAAACTTTTCGCAAACTTGATTAAACAAATATTGCAAACAGCCTTCCGAACGCAAAGATCGCTCGAAAGAAGACGTAAACATATCGCGTACGATGCATCATGAACACCGCATGCCCACCACGTGGCCGCATGGCCCGACCCATGCAGCAGCAGCATTGCATCCAGAAAATTCCACGATGTGTAATGTGCGCCGCACCATTCAAAGCATACGTTGTACACCAGTACACAGTCGCCAATTCGCAATCGGGCCGGAAGTGGAAGCCTACATGTCGTACATACAACGTGTGTATTTGGTGCATGCATTCAAGTTGCGCTCGTTACTCCGTGGATTTCGGCCGGCTTCAATGCAGATTTTTCGGTAAGAAATGTGACATGTCACGCTGAGCAAGTTATGAAAGATTCTGACTGAATATTCTGTAAGGTTGCCGGCACCAAATCATCGCAAGATTCCCAAACACGCACGTAGATCGAGACCAGAAACTGAATGTATACGTCTGCGCAACGATCGTTGTAGCATGCTTTACACACTCCTACATACAGCGCTATGCATCATTTGATCGTGCACATTATCAACACGTGCGTAATATAGCGCTATCATTCATTTTTATGAATCGGAGCTCGGGCAACCGCTAATTTTTTCAAAGCGTTTTCCGGTTTTCAAAAGCTCCGAAAATGCACGTACAGCTCTATAGATTATATACATGTACTAATGCATTTTAAGGCTAATGTTCAAACGTTTATGAAAGACACAATATGTGGTCAAATATTTCAAACTAAACTGTCGTCTGCTCGAGCAACTTTCATTCTTCCGATATCAGACGGCAGGTCATGTGATCCTGCTGCGATCTGGGTTTTTATGGCATGCCAATGTAACAAAAGTGTTAAAGTCTTTCTCAAATTTAAGTGCCATAATTTTGTTTTTCTCTTTTCAACTTGAAACTTTTCTAAGCTGATGAAAAGCTATCCACGTTTAGGCCTCTGAAAATGATGCCAGATATTATAAAAATGTTGTGATAATAATTTTACCTACCATGATCTGTACCAAATTCTGATTTTTATTTTATAAAAAATAATTTATCATTCACGATCTTAGAATCAAAACCGTTTCAGAACCTTTTGTAAATAACTCCATCGACCCAGTTCGATCAAATCGAGTCAGGACAATATTTCATCAATTTTTGAGTGACTTGGCACGCCATAGCTACTCCGATGTCAACGAACTTTGCCCAACAACCATGTTACTGAAAACTGGTTGACGCTTTGTTTACATAGCGGAATCAGTGTCGCTGTAAGTGACGGACAATATTTCCAAAGAAAATACTTCAACTTCGAGGATTTTTTACAGATTATAATTTGGAAGTGTCCAGTTCAAAGTTAGTGAAGTGATTTTCTGAAATTTTATTTCGTTTCTGTTTTATGGAAGTTTTCCCGTTATCCCATCGGAAACCGATGACTGCAGGATACACTCGGTGTAGCTGCTACCCATGAAGAGTCATATTTAGGCTAGTTAGTTTACTGTAGAAGCTGGATACCAGCGACCCCGAGTGTACTAAACTGAGGTAACCCAATTGTTTTGGTAATGGAACAGTGTTTTCTGAAATTCTGTATTGACGTAATTTTAAGGTGGTTCTACTCCTGAGATTTTTACTCCAACCTTAGCATTCTTTATTAATTAAGGCTAGTGCGTGAGAATTTTGGAGAAATCGAGAAGTTCTTAGGAGAGCTTTGGCAGTTCAGTTTCATGGTGTTCGTGTACGTTACTATTATAACTATAACTAGTCTTCTCTGGTTTATAGTCTTGTACCCAGACCCAACAGATGAAGAATCATATTTAGGTGAGTTACTTTACTGTAGAAGCTAGGTACCAGACTAACCAGGGGGCAGAGTGGACTAATGTACATGAATGCCAGTTTCACTTGACTAAAGTTGGGATATCATTGAGTTAAATTTTAATTCTTATTTTGTCATTTAAATTGTTTTTTTATTGCAGTATTGAAGCAATTTTCCGAGAAGCTGTGGATAACTGGTTCCCTACATGGATCAGGAGTCTTCCCTGCTGTAGAAAAGCTAGCTGGTAACCCATAGTAAGGCATTCTATGTGTAGCATGGGAAGAGACATCGTCTGCTAACAATGGATATCATTGTTGCCGTCGCCATAGGGATACTGTGTTTCCTCTTTGTGGCTTCGCTTGGTGTTCTAGTGGTCCTCTGTCGACATCGCTACTGCCGAATGCTGGACCTGACCATCAAAGAAAAAGTCAACCATAGGTGAGATACCTTGTTGTCTATTAACCAGGAATACGGGCATTTCACAATAATTAGTGCTTTACCATGAGTTTGCAACACGTTGGCCAATTTGTCGACAAACTGCGCATTTTCCACATATTAGGTGCAGTTTGTCGAAAAAATTCATTCTGCGCATTGTGATTAGCCAACGCGTTGCAAACTCATGGTGGTGCACTATTATGAATCGCCCGAACCAATATACATTTCATTATTGGACCAATACATGTACTTCATAATTAACAAATCGAGCTATTGATAACTTTAACTGTATGTGATGTGAAGTTAAGTTGTTGTTTTGAACTTGTACATAATGTGCAAGCCTTAAATTGTAAAGGACATTCCTAACTAGTTCAACTCTTCTAACTAGCAATAGTGCTGTGCTTTTTATTCGGATATAGATAACCCACACGGATTGAACGTTTCCGTTTACTTATTTTCAAAAAAGATTAACCTAAACCAACACCAAAAAAATATGCACTCACCGTACGTAGCTCACATTTGGTTCATGCTAAAAAAAACATAACAGTCGTTTATTTAGTACATTCCGCCAAATAGAAACTCACTGTTCATGTATTTGATCTATAAAACATCGTAAAAAGCCTTCCTATCTCGATCGAGATCCCTATTCTGACCGTCCTAGGCCTTCTACCTCCATGTTGAAGATGTTCCAAAGTAGGCCTACCGTCATGACGCGTCAGTTGCATTTTCCTAACCAATACTTGAATTTCAGTCAGTTACTTTGTCCATATTTCCAGGTAGAAACACATTTTTACGAACTTAATCTGAAAATATATCGTGCAAAAACCATCCAAAAGCGACGATCACTTTAAAGAAGACGTAAACAGTCAGCACGCAGTCCGATAATTTCCGTAACTATAGTACCCAAGCCCACCGTTTAGCGTAATAGCCACGATAATTAACATGCACAGACCTGCCAACCAGCACGAATTTGGTGTATTTCGTACGAAAATTTGTTTAAAATACGCCAATACGCTTTTATCCCCATAAAATACGCACGGACAAAAATCGAGAAACGGCTGTGTGAAGTCTAAGAAAAAATGCGGCTGCGAGCAAGACTATGTGACACGAGGTCATGCACGAGGCTCATCATCCCGAATGCGTAAAATAGGGCGATCATGATTGGCGCACTCGATGTACACACATTCCATGGGAACTCACATATGAACCAATCAGAACTTCACAAACAGAACGATCGGCATAACGTTTGCTGAAAGCTGTTTGGATCGAGTTTGTGTGTGGGTAACGTATGTTGGTGCGACACCTGGCCGAGTATTGAATATGCATCACGTACTACGTCCGTATCCGCATATTCGGATCCGTACCACTCGACTCCGAATCCGCACCACTGACATTGCGAGCGCCTGTATGTTCATGTACAATGTACCCTATTCACAGTGTATTCTGTGCCGCACACGCACCCTTGCAGTTATTCTCGGCTGGGACGAGCGCCAACTCTTCCCAGGGTTGCCCCACAACTTAACCTATACTCGTGTATATTGTTGCCAGTTATTCACTTTATATTCTCAGCTGAGACTAGCGCCGACTCTTCACAGGGTTGCCCCACAACTTAACCTATACTCGTGTATATTGTTGCCAGTTATTCACTTTATATTCTCAGCTAAGACTAGCGCCGACTCTTCACAGGGTTGCCCCACAACTTAACTTATACTCTGATACAATTTGTAGTCAATAGACCGATTGCGTCCGCTTAGTCACGGGACCTATAATGGGTATTCAACATAAACAAACACGGCCCCCGTATTACTAGGATGTTGCTGTTGTAAAGCCCATGATGATTGCTGCACTTGTTTGTTCGATCGAGGCTTTTCTTTCTCAAAATCTCTGAAGATCATTCCGGAGTTTGTACAGGAGACTTTACCAGAATGGTTGAATAAAGCTAGTAAGGACACTTCCAGCAAATCTTGGAAATTCTGTACTCATTACGTTCACAACGTAGTAGTTCCACGGAATTGTTTCCAGTTAACTTTTCAAGTTCAAGGGGGACTCTTGCTGCTACATAAGCATGATGATGAGGGCCTCATTATTAACTTTTTTTAATATTTTTGTTTATGGTCACCAAGGATTGAAATTCAATATGCAGACCTGCCAACCAGTACGCATTTGGCGTATTTCGTACGAAAATTTGTTTAAAATACACCAATACGCTTTTATCCCCATGAAATACGCACGGACAAAAATCGAGAAACGGCTGTGTGAAGTCTAATAAAAAGTGAGAAAAAGCGACTGCGAGCAAGACTATGTAACACGAGGTCATGCACGAGGCTCATCATCCCGAATGCGTAAAATAGGGCGATCATGATTGGCGCACTCGATGTACACACATTACATGGGAACACACATATGAACCAATCAGAACTTCACATACAGAACGATAGGCATAACGTTTGCTGAAAGCTGTTTGGATTTAGTGTGTGTGTGGTGGGTGCAAGCATGCACGATTGACTGCACGTGAAAGCTTGTTTACAATCACGATCTGTAAACGAGCTTTACCGAGCTGAATAAAAACATGACTGTGAGGTGAAGATGGCTTTGAGTATCAAATGGAAACAGTATATGGAATACATGGAGATCTTTAAATTCATTGAACCTTCATGGAAAGGCATATATTTCGCACGCTGTACCTTCCATGCGGTGCTGATTTCTCAGCACGGTGCACATGTACATCGGGAGTTACAACATAACATCATGCAGTGGCCGACGTGACGTGAAGAACTCAAAAGTACAGAAAACAAGTTATGTCTTCCGGAGACTTGAGTATTTTCAGAGCAGAAACCTTTGGGACAGACTACGTGGTTCGGCACAAATCTGCCATTTTTATTGTCCGATGATTTCACTGACTTTGTCAAGACATGAAACACTTAATTGCATCACATTTTGGATGTCGGTGGACATACATAAAGCCGCATAAAACTTGTTTGTTGAAAAAAATACAAATTTTTGATGAAAAATACACATTTTGACATCTCCGAATACACTTTTCGGATTCTCAAGGTTGGCAGGTCTGAATATGGCCACCAACTTTTCAGTTCAAAGTCACTGCCACCTTTTTATTTCCTTGTCATCGGTTGATTATAAAATGTACGTATAACTTATATCGCTTACCGTATTCCAGGGATGCCAGACTTCCGGCAATTGCCGGAATTCCGGCTTTTTCATATTTTCTGAAAAAGCCTCCGGCCGTCGGCATTTGTGGTTCGGAGCGACAATAAACACTTGCGAAATTACCGAAACTACCATTCACACAGCGCTTTCTTTTTTTCAGTTTACATTTTCCGAAAACCATGCTGAAAATCGAACACTAAATACTGCATAAATCAGGGAAATCGCCCAGAAATATACCGATAAAAGTGAAAGAAAATGCCACCTTATCTGTCGTAAAGCGCCGAAACACCGCACCGGAGCGTAAAACTTACAAAGCGCATACAGGCGACAGAGCCCACACAACGGCAGACATATCTCGATCGCACGGTGCCTAACACAACGACCACGCGGTGTGCTGTGCACGATGCATGGTTTGTTGCGGTCGGAATTAATAGACTTGTCTTGGTCCTTGCATTACTTTTTTACGTACGCTGAATGGGTTGTGATGGTGTTTTAGTCATAAGAGGGCGCACTACAAACAGCGATCGAACGTCTTGGATCAAGACTACGTATGTACAAAATGGCTGACCATGTGGTCTGGTGAACTCGAAGTCGAAACGATCGCGCGGCGTACGTCAAATGTAGCCAGCGTTTTCGTGGAAATTATACCGGTAATTAGGGTTAATACTGTACTATTAGGTGTAGGGCCTATTTATTATTTCGTTTGTTCGGTCATTTGTTTCGTTTGATCGTTTTGTAATTTGAATGGCAGGTGATCTTTGGAGTAAAGTTGTAACGTTCCTTATCATCCTGCGTTTGTGAATTTCTGTTGCCGTTCGGCCTTTATTTTTTTTATTTTTTTTTTTAATTTAGGGCCTACGGGTCTCACGGTTTGGTTGGTTTTTAGCATCAGTGTTCATTATGTGTATATAGGCGCTTTTTTACGTCCGGTGCGCGCGCGTACGTGCGTGCGTGCATACATAATTCGCCTACTTTATCAATTCCAAAAAAAATTCCGGCCCTGGACTGATAACCCACTGGCATCCCTGGTATTCAAAGATGGTTGGCTAGCAAGAAATCAGCAGAAATACATGAATATTTTTTCTTTTTTTTTGGGGGGGGGGGAGGGGTGGGGATGAACAAAAAACAAGAAAACCCCCCAAACAAAACAATGATGGAGCATTCAGCCTGGAAAAATGGCATGGCATGTGCCAAGCCATTGACTGCATCAAACAAGATGGCCGCTCACACCGGCCGCGATCACACACTACACAAGGATGTAATCAATTTGAAGCTGAAATCACCCAAAAGAAAACTCCTTCTTCTCCAAAAGTGTGTGATCACTGTGATTCCTTTGTCTATATAATTCAGCAATAAATACTAATGAGTCCAAACGCAACCTGACTAGTTTAAGGGGCCACTCAAAATTGTCAATGTTTTTGAATTTCGATTTTTTTTTTTTCAAAATTGTTTTGACCTAGCCACCCACCCACCCCCAATTTCGATTAAAAAAACCCTGATTTTTCATCAAGTACATTGTACATTTGATATAAATTCAAATGCATGTTAAAACTAGAGATCTATGTCTGTCTGCAACAGAGCATAGTGCTTTTCCACTCCATGTTTTTTAAAGTAATTTAAAGTAATCCATGCAACATTAGATCTAATGTACATGTACAAGTACATGTGCCACAAAGAAATACCTTATCTGACATTGACATTTGGTGAAAGAATCATGATCCTAGCTCTTTCCACTTTTCAATGAGGAGCTACTTCCTGTATGACTGGAAGTAGAGGTCACAGATGTCAAACAATATGTCACAGACAAAGACCTTGCCCAACATTGATATTTGTTGAAAGAATCATGATCCTTTTCTCAGGCAAGTCAGATACAAATTCTGAATTTTAATACAAAAAGTTAATTTTGATTAACAATTTACTTCAATTTATTTCCTTGACCCACCCACCATGCCCACCCTCTATTTCGAGAAAAAGTCGAAATTCAAAAACATTGAACATTTTGAGTGGCCCCTAAGGTAACACAGTGTCAGAGATTTAACGTAGGCCTATGCCTAATTATAACTTAATCATGTTAGGCCCCTAGTAATAAAATAACGTCCGAAGTCAGACTCATACTATAGTAGTCAGAATAAATCTTAGAAATGTGAAACAATTAATAACACACTAACATACACCTTTAATTAAAGGGCTTTAATGTAAAGCATTTTAAGTGTTATTACCAAAACTAAAGCCGGTCAGTAGGCATAAACACGTCTGTTGTCGTGTTCAGCACAATGTGCAGGCGCACCATATACCGCGCACCAGCTGAGCTAAGTGACGTAGTACCCACTATAAGTCATGTGATGACATGTAAACATTGGTCGCGCAATCGGTCTATTATTCTCTGCTGAGACAAGCGCTTACTCTTCACAAGGGTTGCTCCACACTGTTAACTTATACTAGTGTACATTGTAGTACATCATTCTCGGCTGGGACGAGCGCTTACTCTTCACAGGGTTGCTCCACAACTTCACTTAAACTTGTATATAATTTGTAGCCAGTTATTCTCGGCTGGGACGAGCGCTTACATCTTCCCAGGGTTGCCCCACAACTTAACCTATACTCGTGTATATTGTTGCCAGTTATTCACTTTATATTCTCAGCTGAGACGAGCGCCGACTCTTCACAGGGTTGCTCCACAACTTAACTTACATGTATACTCGTTTATATTGTAGCTAGCCCTTCTCGGCTGGGACCGTGCGCCGACTCTTCACAGGGTTGCTCCATAATTGACTACAAATTGAATACGAGTATAAATTCAGTTGTGGAGCAACCCTGTGAAGAGTATAGGCGCTCGTCTCAGCCAAGAATAGTTGGCTACAATATGCACGAGTATAAGTTAAGTTGTGGAGCAACCCTGTGTAGTGTATAGGCGCTCGTCCCAGCCCAGAATAACTACAATGTGCGGCACAGAAGACACTGAGTACATTGAAAGGCGCGCGCAACGTCAGTGGTGCGGATTCGGAGTCGGGTGGTACGCATACGGATCGTTGTAGAGTGACGTAGTACATGTACGTGATGCATATTCAATACTCGTCCGAGCGTCGCACCAGCATATGTTACCGTGAGTGTGTGTGGTGCAAGCATGCACGACGATCGACTGCACTTGAAAGCTTGTTTACAATCACGATCTGTGAACGATCTTTACCGATGTGAGCTGAATAAAAACATGACTATGAGGTGAAGATGGCTTTGAGTATCAAATGGAAGCAGTCTATGGAATACATGGAGATCTTTAAATTCATTGAACCTTTTTAATATGGAAAGGCATATATTTCGCACGCTGTACCTTCCATGTGGTGCTGATTTCTCAGCATCGTGCACATGTACATCGGGACTCGGGAGTTACGACGTAACATCATGCAATGGCCGACGTGACGTGAATATTGCAAATCATGTACGGACAACCGACATTCAACCAGTTCTTCTGGAGACTTGAGTATTTTCAGAGCCGAAATCTTTTGGACAGACTACGTGGTTCAGCACAAATCTGCCATTTTTATTGTCTGATGATTTCACTGACTTTGTCTAGACATGAAACACTTTATAGAAAAAAATTGTGTCACATCACATTTTGCATGTCGGTGGACAGAAAACTATCGGTAGTTGCGCGGACCTTACGTCAACCATGGAGGTGGGTCAAAATACTTCTGTGTATGAAATGCATGAAAGAAACTGCATCATTTAGCAAAAGCAGGAAACTATACTGTCAAAATACATCATCAATATTTCATGTGCAAGTTCAAGTGGTACATGTAGCCGCATAAAACCTGTTTGTTAAAAAAATACACATTTTTGATGAAAAATACACATTTTGACATCTCCGAATACACATTTCGGATTCTCAAGGTTGGCAGGTCTGCATGCATTTAGCGCAATACATACCAGGTCTTACTCCGTGTAGTCTGGAATTATTGCGCTCAATCCATGAGCCCAATGCGCTGCTAGCTTCAGTCATGTTGGCCGGAAGCGGTAAGCATAGTCATTGCACAATGTACATGTAATTGTGTGCAACGCGGCATCGCATGCACGTGCTCACAGCACAGTGAAGTCAGCACGACCAGCACGCGTGTAGGCTTCAGTCGTGAAGGCCGGAAGTGCAGCGTACGTACATGGAGTGGACATGACTTGTGCTGTCAAGTAGCGCTCTGGATCATGGACGGCATTACTGTCGGCTTCTGTGCAGATTTTGCGTTTAGAAATCTGCTTTTAACGTCGCAACCAGCTACAAAATTTGCAGTAATCTGTTTGTTTTGGTCGTCGCGAAAAGTGCAAAAAGTAGCTGTTAGCTCATGAGCTACTCTGATTTGTTTTGTATGAAGTTGCGCCACCATAATATCGCGATATTCCCGGTATTTCGAATTTTTCTCCGGGGCCCGATACGATTCTCCACATGAAAAAAAAATCGCAGTATCGATAAATTTCGTCATATCAAACAAGCTTAATGTCCATACTGTCTGTCAACACTGCTTTTATTCAGGCACTTTTCTTCTTCACTGAACACGCACGATCGTCGCCCGCTAGCGCTGTCATTTAAAAGGCGATTAAATCGGATCCGTATTTTTTTTTTCTTTCCGTAAACGAATACCAAATTACCCTATTTTGCACAGCACTAGTTGAACTACTTGAACATATTCCTAACCAGTTCAGCCCACTTCTAACTACCAGTAGTTGAACCCATTCCTAACCGGAAAAACCTACTTCCTAACCAGTGCAACCCACTTCTAACTAGTTTAACCCATTCCTAACCAGTTCAACTCACTTGCAACCCATACGTAACCCATTCTGTCTCGTCTGTTTGCCAGATCAAGCAATGTGACCCTTGTCAGTCACGCCGAGCTCCCCAATGAGGACTTTGAGGTGGAATTAAATGACGTTTGCTGGAACAACACCAACCTGGAAGAACTTCTGGAGGATGATGCCAAATGGGTGGACGATGCCAGGTAATAGTAAAAATATTGGCCCTGTGAGACATCATTTGATAGTTCACTATACCAGGGCACTAGTGAGTAAAAATCAAGAAGGGTTAATAGATGGGCAGTTCCGTAGTTGCGGACGTGCATTTCAGAGAATTTGAGAACCCAGAACTTCAAATTTATTGAGGCTTTTGGATTTTGAGCAGTTGCATTTTAAGTACATGTATCTCCGATAGAAGTATAAAACCTGAACATTTTATTCCAATCCCATTCTCGGTTTGCACAGCACATCACAAAAACACCCCCGTTGCGGACATATTCACACAAAGTGTACTTTCCAGGTGCTTGCGTTTTCATCACAATTGCTCTGAAGTGTACAGACCTTTGATCGAAACTGATAGAGTTTTGTTTGGAAGAGGAACCAAACTAAAGAAAACCAGCAGAGAAATTAACCTCAACCTTTACCTTCAGGTTAGAATTTCTCAATGTTATTGTTGCGGATGTACGTTGCGGATGTGCACTGTGAAAATATTCAATTTGTACGTCCGCAACGATAAAATGACATCATTTCTGAATACTGAATAGGGGGTGGAAAGTAAAGACATATCAAACAGAGACACTCAGTTACCACCTTTCAAAAAATGTAAACTTTATTTGTTTGAAAAAAAAAGAAGACTCTGAGCAAGGTCATTGAACTTGGAAGTTTTGGGAGTGTACATCCGCAACAAAAATCTTATATGTACTTTTTGCTCAAAAAATTGTTTTTTTTGACAAATTTTCAGTCGTTACAACCTCAAAAATGAGAAAACATGAATGTTTGATAAAAACGCATATAATTATACCAAACTAGACGCTTTGACCTTCAATATGATTTAAAATTAAGGAATTTTAAAGATTTTTAGATTTTGACCATTTGGTTGACATAATTACGGAACTGCCCAGTTTTGTGAACATAGAACAAGTTTTGGAACAACACCAACATGGAAGAACTGCTGGAGGATGATGCCAAATGGGTGGACAGTGCCAGGTAATAGTCCAAATATTGGCCCTGCATCAGTGTGGTATAGTAGCCTATACCAGGGCACTAGTAAGTACAAGGGCCAATAGGAAGATTATGCAAAGTGGGTGGATGTTGCCAGGTAATAGTCAGAATATTGGCCCTGCATCAGTGTGGTATAGTTGCCTATACCAGGGCACTAGTAAGTAATACCCTAAGTACAAGGGTCAATAGTCACATTAATCTTCTAGATACATGTATATCTATATATTTTTTGTTCTTTCTCATCAGTGGTCTGATACCTCACTGCATCGGCATCCTGAAAACATGCCACCACCTGACGGAGAAGCTGGTTGCCATGACAATGGGCAACTCTGTGTCGGGCAAGATGCCGGAGAGCCTGAGTGAAATCGTCACGGTTGCCAAGAGAATAAGTCCAAGGTATGTAATGCGCTGTCAGGCAAGCCATGTTCATCCTCTGTCTTGCTTGAAGAAGACAAGGGTTCTTCTTTACCGTACCACATGAAGGAATATGGTGGGTCATATTTTTGTAAAGACCATCATGAAATAAGTGCAGAGATAAGCAAGACACATTTGCTGAGGGCAGGAAAGTTTTAATCAGTTGCTCCAAATTGCGTATAGTAACCACAGTTGTGTGTCTAACGAGAGGTTACTCAGGGAGAGTCAGATGAGACCTATTACCTGCATGATACGTCAGCGTCACATGCGACTGTGCGATCATGTAGCTAGATTCCCTGCCAGCGATCCTGCCAGGCAAATTCTCTCTATGAGATAACCTACTGGTAAGACTCGCCTGGTAGGGCGTCCACATGACACGTGGTTGCGTCAGATGGATCGTTATTTTGCTGAGATGGTGATGGGTCGTTTGGCCGCCTGGGGGATGGCCATCAGAAGACTGAAGGGCTGCGTTCGAGCGGTTACTCCCGGTAACACAAGTATTGCGCGCGCAATACTTTCCTGTGCAGGAGTATACTCTCCAGTGTTGGGGAGTATACTCCTGCACCGCTCGAACGCAGCCAAAGAGTACCGCTTGAAGGTAGATGTGGCAGTGTGCATGCTCTCACTGATTGTGTTGGCGAACTGCTATTGAATGACTACAGGGATGTAAGAGTTCCGGAAATGGCTTAATTAAAAAATATTTTCCGGAAATGACAAAATGTTGTTTTTCATGGCGCTGCAATGATTCGCTGCGCCCGCGTGCCGCCCTTGTTTATTTGAGAGTAAAAATACAATAATAAAACATATCGTCTGGCTCCGTGTTTTGTGTACACATGTTTAAATGGAGGTAAATAGGGCAGGAAACAGACCTTACCAATAGCGCCCTCTGTTGACAATCAAACTGAATAGTCTGGTTCCATGCAATTTTTGTCGCATTAATGAATACATTGGGATGTGGGTACTAATCCACTCTCCGACTGGCATGGACACGCGTCATACAGATAGGCCTACATCGATCGAAATAGCAACCACACATGTCAAAATGACTTCGAACGTTAGAAATAAAAAAGAAGGGAGGAATCCGGAGGATATATTATTGATCGAGACATTAACAAAGGACAAGATCACAAAACCATTGATACAAATAAATGGATAGAAATGGAAACCCTTAACACTGAAGTGCGCCTGCACCCCTGCCGTAAGTCTCTCGCCTCGATCGCGCAATTTATTGGCCTTCAGTGATTTTCCGGAAATGACTTCGTCGGTCACTTACATCCCTGTGACTAGTCTCACCATTTGGTTTGTTTTCAGGGTGGACGATGTTGTACGGGCCATGTACCCTCCCCTGGATCCCAAACTCATCGAAGCAAGGTATGTGTTTTGGAATTTGTTTTTGTTGTTGTTGATATTTCCATTCTTGTTGTTGTTGTTGTATTTTTGCATTTGCATCAATCATTTAAAGATTTGAAATGTTATGTGTTTGGGTTGATGTCAAAAAGATTTAGAATTAAGGTGTTTGTTCTTACAAGGTCAGATAAAAAAGCTGAATGTGTCTTTTGGATTTTGAATCAGTATGATTCTTATTTTTCTGTGCAGTCTCCGTTTGTTGAAAGTGAGTTTCTTTAACTTTTATAAAAACATTTATTGGAATGAGCACAAAAACCAATACAATGAGAACATGTAGATTTAGACTCTACATGTTTGGCAAGTGTACTTGTACAATTTGCTACATTTCCTGCACTCTTTGGGTATGTTTGAATGTAAAACATACCTCTTCTTCAACATTTGAAACCCAGACTGTCTTAAATTGACCCCCAAATTAACCCCCTAGTTTTACAGGGATTTTGGAGGACTTATGATTGTATAAGTCTGGTACTGTAAAGTTAATTTGAGGCTGGATGGCCCAGCTTGTCATGTTGTAGGGACACTGCATTATTTAGTATACAACTGCGAAATGTATACTAAATTGTTGTGTGGCCTACTATTCCTCGATGCCTTGTTTGGCTGAAAATTGCAAGAACATACTGGCCAAAATCATGAGTTGTACAAGTCAAACACTTGTTGAGTATTTATGGTTAAAGATATCAGCAGAATTAACCTGTTTAAATTCCAAATACTTTCCATGGAGCTTTCATCAAAAATGCTCAAACCATGGAAGAACATCTCTGTTTAGAAAGACCTTTGTATCAACAACGAAACAGTTGTAGCATGCCATGAGTACCACTTAAGAAACCATAGTTTCTCTATTAAAGAGATATGAGCCATTGTTGAGAAAAGTTTCTTCATTCCTTGCCACCTTGGCCGGTGATAGCTTGTCCTTTGCCTAGAGATGGCTTGAGAATTCTGGCTTGATGAATCTTCTCGATTCTCCAAAAAGATTTGCTGTGTGTCCTTCTATAGACAGCCTCAACTCTCCACTTTGCCAAGACTTGAATAATCTCATGCCCTGAATTTGTCTCCACCACTGATGGTGTCCTTCAAATCCCCATCCTCGTAGGTCTGCTGCCCTTCTGCTCTCGGTCAACCACCTGGTCCTGGTCACCAAGCAGGCCTGCCGCCTGCCCAGCACGGTCAAGTGGATCGACAGCTCCCTCGGGGAGATGGAGCAGCACCTGCAGGTCCTGCGGGAGATCGCGCTGGCCAGCGAGGCCGACTCCCAGGGAGGGTCCATCTCCTCAGGCACGGACAGTGCCCACCAGCCGATGCTGCGTGGGGACTACGGGATGCAACGTTCCCTTGCATCAACCCAAGGCCTTCCTCACTTCTCTGCGTAATATCACCCCTCCAGAAAGAGACTGCCTACAGACTGCACTGTCAGCCTAATGTAGTTATCAGAATCGTACTCATAACCACCAGGATTAATACAGTAATGAAGAGACTCATTCAGAGAGATGCCTTGTCTCACCCAGACTGTTCAACAAGCTGAAATTCATCAGGCTTGGACCTCGTCCTTCAAGGAGCTTGGAAGAGACTCACACAGATGCCTTGTCTCACCCAGACAGCTCATTGAGCTTAAATTCACTGGCCTTGGACCTCGTTCTTCAAGGAACTTAGCACTTTCTTCTCTTGGAAAGGCTCTTCAAGGAGAGAAATTTATGAAAATAAACCCGAAACATGAAGGGGTGACTGGTGACAATCACCCTTGTTCCCTCCATACAATTCCTGGGCTGACGTTCTCTCTGCTGCATAATTCTTGAGACATCTTGACGACCCCAGACTCTCATCGCACTCCAGAATTCTACTGCATAGGCAATCCTCGGAATCCAAACCATACACTGAAGCACCTTCATTTTGTTAAATGGTGCAATGGACTAGGCTGTTCTCTCAACCAGATGTTCTTGTTCTGAAACTTACACCCCTCTCATCCTTTCAAGTCCAACTGGAGGTTTCTGGTGTACATGTATTGGAGGGAATGACCCTCTTGCTCCAAGTGAAGGTTACTTCCAGACTGCATCAGACTCCCAAAGCCTCTTAGCTCTAGCTTGGGTGTAACCTTCTACTCTCAGTGAAGGTTGCTTGCAGACTATGTCAAACTCCCAAACCCTCCAGCTGGAGTGTATTGGAGGGAATAACCCTCCTACTCTCAGTGAAGGTTACTGACAGGCTATGTCAAACTCCCAAACCCTCCAGCTGGAGTGTATTGGAAGGAATGACCCTTCTACTCTCAGTGAAGGTTACTGGCAGACTATGTCAAACTCCCACACCCTCCAGCTGTAGTGTATTGGAGGAAATGACCCTGCTACTCCCAGTGAAGGTTACTGACAGACTGTGTCAAACTCCCAAATCCTCCAGGCAGTGTATTGGAGGGAATGGCCCTCCTACTCTCAGTGAAGGTTACTGACAAACTCCTAAACCCTCCAGCTGGAGTGTATTGGATGGAATGAACCTACTACTCTTAATGAAGGTTATTGGCAGATGCTGTCCAACTCAAAACTCTCCAACTCAAGTGTATTTGAAGAAATGACTCTATTTTGGACATGAATGTCTCCAACATCCTCTTGCTGGAGTGAACTGGAAGGGAGACCCTCCTCATCTCAGAGGCGGTTAATTGCAAACTGTCTCAAACTCCAGCTGGAGTGTAACTGTTGATCATGAGTTCATCAAGTTTACTTGATCTCCTTCTTTCGTACTAGCTTCAGTTGGCTGCCTATACAGTTGCTTGGATCATAGGACCAAGCCATTTCTGATCATACCCCATGGGTAGCAGGACACAGTAGTAAGCAGCGACCCAGCCAGCGAGTATCAAGGTCATTTACCCTAACCCTCTGCACCTACATGTACCACCACACAAGACTAGAGCTGCTTACCACACATTACCACATTCTTCACAGTGGGCAACTGGATCATAAACCACACAGTGGTGTATTAACCTTTTAGAGACAAAATAGGAGGGTGCAGTTTGGTTTGGGTAAAATCCTTTCTGTTCTACTCAAATTACCCAATTGGTCTTCTGATGAGGAATAGAGCAGGCTAGTCGAAACGTTGAGACCTTTAATAATTGCGAGAAATGCGAATGATGTAGAAGTGCGAAAGTACATGGTGTTTCCGCAAACTGATCCACATTCAAATTACCCACTTCAAACAGCGCCCTCCTATCTGCCTATTGTGTCCACTATACTTCAAAAAGGCTAATTGTGGCATACAGGATACCACTCTTAATACCAAAGGAAAAATCATGTGAGGAGGTAAGCTGTGGTATGCAGGAGGGTAAGGGTTAATCCTGTACTTGTTGTATCCCAGTTATTCTTGTCCATATCCCTACCCATGCCACGGACCCCTATCCAGTACAGCCATGGGCTCTGTGCACAAATCACACACACTTATTCCTTCCACTTTCTCTTAGTCAAAATGAACTAAATAGCTGCTTGAAGCTTCAGATTTATGCGATGATATCACTGAATTCAGCAATAGGCCTTATTCACGGTGCATCCATCCTGCATTCAAAGCAGTGCAATCAAATTGAGAAATGGATTCCAAGTAGTCTGGTTCCAAGTACCTGGTTTTTTTTTAAGATTTGGTTTTTTTTATTGGTGTTATCTTTTACAACAGGGAACAGGTATACAAGGAAGGTGACAATATGGATGCACCGTGAATAAGGCGTATAGGGTGACAGTTTTACGGAAGAAAACACTATGTTAGGGTGACAAATTTGTGTTGCCCAAATACTTTTTCTGGAAACCAGGTCTGGAACTTGGTTCTAAAAGGGGCTAGGTCACTTTTCCATTGCAAGGGGCACTTCCATTGAAAAATCATAATGTCTATGGAAATATTTGAAGGGGCACCAAAGCCAAGAACCAGGGCAACGAAGGCCATGGCCTCCGTGGCCTCCGTTAAATTCAAGGCTTGGGAAACTAGAAAGAATGTTACCATTGCAAATGTGGTGGGTTTTCTTCGGAATCTCTGTCCAAAATCTTAATCTTTAAAGTTTGGTACGACTTGGTTTCCTAACAAGGGAAAAAAGAAGGGTGTATTTTGGTTTGTTGTTTTTGTGCACAAGTCTATGAACTGTCTCCCTAATGCAGAATTCATAGGAATTATTGTTGCTATTAATATTAACTCAAATATTGAGTGCCTTGATATTTTTATATGTCATACTCTTTTACATATAGTTTGTAAACTTTGTATATATAGGTTGTAAATACGAATTTACCCCACCCCCGCCCCTATTAAATATCACACCAATAGCCTAAAACAGGCTAGTCTTGGTTCAAGACGGTATTGGTGTGGATATTCGAACCGCACTGACCATACGTATGTACGTACAGGTAATCCGCACACACGTACGCACGGAGCTATCACTAATACCGTCTTGGGAAACGGGTAAAATCTCCCCCCAAAATCGGGGGGAAACACACTGCGCATGCATTGCATCTAAAGTCGGGCGCTGCCCATTTTCTGTTCACGCACGTGCATACACGTAAACAAGGCACCCCATGAAGTTACACAATTCATGTAGTATGGTACTGTAACTTGCCTTTTGGTTAAAATTTCGACGATGTGACTTGGCGAAAGTTGGGGAGATATATGACTGTGTATTTCAGTGGCTAATTTTCAGCATAATGTAGAAATCCAATGTTGCTGACATATTGTACCTTGTAATACTATAATTCCATTTGTTAAAAACAAACATGAAGCAAGAAATTTTTAACGTGGTATTTAAGTATTATTTAGCCTGAGGTCTACAGTGAAACACTCCATTTTAAGTTACATGTAGGCATGTAGGCCTATAAACAAAAAAAACATTTACACTGTTCTTAATTTGTAGCTCTTTGATAATTCACACTGTATACAACATGCATGGTACATACACCTGTACACCGCATGCATAGCAATACCCAAAGGTCGGCCGTGAGAAAGTATCAGATTACACATGCAGTGATCTCTGCATTGTTTGACCCGGGCATTGCCATGGGAGCTGACCGCAGGCCTCGAAGTTCAGGTTTTGCCTGAGGGGAATGACCAGCGTCATTCTATACTGTATCATACATATTCAACAATGTGCCATGGTGACAAAGTAGCGCGCTACATACATTATACTAACGAGGTGCGCACGCAACTCACAACCCTTAGGGGCCGTCCATAAAGTACGTACGCACGAAGGGGGGCAGGGGGGGTTGTTACCGATGCGTACGCCATGCGTACACGGGGGTAGGGGGGGTTCAGGCCAATGCGTACCGTACGCAAACGAAAAATTTGCATAGCATTATCGCGCGAAAAGAGAGGTAAAAACACGTGAAAAAAGCACCAGGATTGTTTTTTCCTTTTTTTCTTATTCAACATAATAAAAATTAGTAAAATACATCTGTAAATGTATAAAAACCTGTTAAACTTTAGTCATTCATTTCAGAATTTGAAAGTGACGTCCCAATAACGGTACCGGCCCGGATTACTGTGACATTTTAATGATGCTAACGCAAGGTACCACGAGAAGTGAAAAACCTCTTGTGGAATGCGTATGCGTACAGGGTGAGGGGGGTTGGGACCACTGCGTATGCCATGCAGGGGGAGGGGGGTAAAAAAAGATGGCATTTCGTGCGTACGTACTTTATGGACGGCCCCTCACACGATTCCCAAGACTATGTTATAGATAGGCCTTTACGAATACATGTACGTACGTGCCTGCGGGTCAGTGCGGATAATCGGTTCATACGTTCGAGTACGGTAATAACATAGTCGTGGACCAAGACTAAAAACAGGCCTGAAATTTTACCATTTTGGGGGCGGGGTGAAATACAGAGACTATGCATTATTGTAGGGCGGTAGTGCTATTAAAATTCTATTATTGAAATTATATATATGAGTAACTTTTTTTAAGCGAAATGTTTTAATGTTTTTATCATTTTAGCTGAGTATCGTGCACAAAAATATGCTCAAATCTGAGTGATTTGCTGTCAGTAATGTAATTTGTCACAATAAGCCATTTGCAAGCTAAATCTGAATAGTATCTGTTACACAGACTTCTTTCATTGCACATAAACACCCCAGTGTGAATTTCACCAGACTAAAGACTCTGTTGCTATGGCACATGATTTGGGGCAAGCTTTTGCATAGTGATACCCATCTCTGGAATGGACTTGGTTCCTTTGTGCCATTCTTATCCATTATGAGCAGTGCATTGGTGCAAGATGTCTGTTATGTAACTAAGCAAAAGCTTGCCCCAAATCATGTGATATAGCAACAGTGTCTTTAGTCTGGAGAATTCAGGTTCTGATGTTTACGTATATACAGTGAAAGAATTCAGTGTACCAGATATTGTTCATTTTTAACTTGTGAAAGGCTTATTGTCATGAAGAAAAAAATACCCTTGCCTATATTAAAAACTTGTATTAAAGGCATTGCATACGTTTGGTAATGACTCTGAAAATTTATGGCAATAAAAACTTACTTGGTGAGAAGTACAGCTGCTTTGGATAGTATAATGCATATTGAGAAACGTTCAATTCGAAGTACCGCGGTTATGGAAAAATATGTCACTTTTTATCTCCAAAAATTATGAATCTGAGAAGCGTTATGGCCGTAACGCTTCTCAGCTATTGACTAACTGTTAGCTGGCGTGAAATAACCGCTCTAGTTTGTCGCCAAAATCTCACAAACGCTACCACCTTTTGAATTGAAACTTTCACAGGTTAGTTTAATGGTATATATGTACAATTATATGGGTTGGAATAAACAATAGGCTCAAATTACCAAACGTATGCAATCCCTTTAAATAGCATCATATGAATATTCAGTTTAGACACAATGCATCTATTTACATACACTGTACAGTATAGACAAAAATTAACAAAAAGTACATTAAGCAGTTGATTACACCCAAAATAGAATGAAATTACAGAAAGCTATTGTCACATGACTACCTCCCCCTTGGTCCATTTCTAGAATCCAAATATTTTCTGGAATTCCAGGTAGACTCCCAATATTTTGAATCCAGTATCCCATCACACCTCCTTTTTGCGTTCTTTGAATCCATGGAAAATACAACATTTTATAGTTGTCCATGACTCGACCAAATTCCCTAACAAATTCAGAGTGTATCTATACTTAAAGGTTTACTGAAATCAAAACACATATTCAGTTAAATACAACTGTATTGTTATAAAACTCAACCTGGCTATCATTGTTTGTGCTAAAAAACATTGTGGATAGAAAAAACCGGTATTTTAGACCCAAAATTTAGCACCCCATTTTTCGCGACGAAAAACCTTGCTTACGTCACATGCAGAATGCCACGCAGTATACTGTGGTGCGAGCCTTTACTAGTTCTGTATGTGACGTCACACTCTATTGTTGTGTGGATCGGTTCCAAGGAGGGCTTTTTTAGGGGGCGGCGCATACATGTACTGATTTTGTAACTTTTTAGTCAAAATTAAGCACTTACATAAAAATATAAATTTATATAGTAATAAATTATGCATTAAGCAATAATTTTAAAGCTCTTTTACCTCTATACTAATTTGGATTACAGTAAACCTTTAATGCAAAGGTCTTATTCTAGAGGTAAACAAAACAGCAGTACATATATCAGCAATTGCTAAATTTAGCCCAGCCAGTCATGTGACAGGTTTTTGACCAATTGGAGCAGTGGAAACTGCCCGAGGTGTTTGTGAAAGCCATTTTAGGCTCGCATTGTTTGTAAAATGTACCAATTAGTGTCTTGTAATTGTGCATAATAAAAAGGTCAACGCGGTCAGTATAAAGGAATGTAGTTGTACATTGGGTAGAATTTATGAAAATATTTTTAAAACTTTTTGGTGATAGATGTATTTTCTGCTTTACCTGAATTTAAAAATGAGTCTTGGGAAAATAAAAATGAAAGAAGAACAAGAAAAAGGATTGAACGTTGTATTTATGGCTAGAAATAGTTTAAAATGGTGTATATAAGACTTAGGCCTACATGAATTAATATTCATGAATAATTATTCATGTTTTTCAATGAAATAATGCAAAATTTATCTGGCTATCCATTTATACTTGGCTGTTTTTATTATTATTATCTATTATTTTTCAATTCAAACATAATGACCTGAAATTGGTGAGGATCATGTTGATCAATTCAATTCAATTCAAAGTTATCCCAAGGTGCCTTGCTTAGATAACATTTTCTGCTGTTATCCAGCAAACATCAAAACAAATTGTTACAATTTGAAAGAAAAGGAAGAGAATATCTTGCGTATTTGTTATGTTCTTAAAGGTATTAAATGTCATACTTTGGTTTTTGTCACAGAAATACAGATAAACGGGCAAAACTATCGATGAAGATACAGTGACAGTCATCTGTGAAAATGTCAGTCCCATACGTCGCCCACTTTTTGAGAAAACAATGAAAAACGGCCACAGTATTTTTTTAATCTGTTCTCATTTATTTTTTATCTTTAAAAGATCAACAATATTTTGGTAATTGGTTTTACTCTTTTCTGGATAAATAAACAGCATTTCAGGCAGAAAAAATGTTACCGGTATGTTTCTACCATCACCATCTTCATACCCTGTAAGTTAAAAGCTAAATATGTGAAGATTTCTGTTTTGGTATGCTACCAAAGTATGGTAATATACCTTTAAGGTATCGAACTATCGACTATCAATAAAACCCAATATTTTTCATCATAATTATTTGTAAATGACGTGTTTTGCACGGTTTGGCCGTCACCCGATTGTCAAATACAAAAAAAGGCAGGTTTAGATTTTAGAGTTCTGACTTACTTGAGTTTTTGACAGTTCTTGTCAGTTTTCAACTGAAACTTTCGCACGGAAAAAAAAGAAAACATCATAGAACGATTCCAGGAATTCAAAACAAACAATGAATTGTATTGTCTCGTCGCGATTGTTAGGGTCACGTATACAAATATGATGAACCGTGTACACTAAACAAGATTACTCGTTCATTGTCATTGGGCCAGACCATGTAAAAGTTTAGTTTATCATCCTAAAGGCACTTTGTTTCCCACAATGAAATTTTTTCTCATTTTCTCCCAATAGTGTTCATGCAGCTATGCATGAACGGAAGAATTACACTAAGAATGTAGTCTTATTCCAAAATGTGATCGAATTTCGTCTGTTTAAAAAAAAAACCTAATGAAAGAAATTAATTATGTTCATGCTACGAGAAGCCATTATTTTCTATTTGTTTGGCCTCGAAATCTTTTGGCGGGAACTTGGGCAATATTGTTGCAATTTGTTGAACAAAAAAAAAAGATTTGCCTAATGATAACATTGATAGTACATCTATAAACTACACAATCTAATACTGCTGTCTAACTCTGTATACAACAAATGCATGTAAATATTATTTTAGTTGCATGGCTGCGGTTCGACGAGTGACATCTAACCTTGACATATCCTGTCATTCTGAAAGAATTCAGATCATTGGAAGATAACGTTCAGCCACTAAGGGTAGTGATAAGTAGTTGTGTTTTTACAAATGTCTAGGTATATAATAGGCTAAGTACACAAGGCATAGGCCTAGATACAATTATTAATGAGCCTATTAGCAATCTAGTCTAGAGCTTCCGAGCAAATGATGTGTATTTTATGATTATCTTTTGTCGCTAGACGTTCTATGGACCCATTCTTAAACTCGATGCGATGTTTTGAAGAGCAAAGTCTCTTCTTTGCTCTCGTGTTCTCATTCCTCCGTGGTTTATTAGAGGAAATTTCATACTTTGGTTTTTGTCAAAGATATGCAGATTCATGAGTAAAAAATATCAAGAATATGCAGCAACAGGCATCTGTGAAATTTCCATTTGCCCACGTTTTGAGAAAACAATGAAAAACGCCCACGGTATTTTTAATAAAATCTTTTCACCATTATTTTGATGTTTTAAAGATCAAAATTGTTTTTGTCATTGGTTTTACTCTTTTCTATAAAATACAGCATTTCAGGCATAAAAACGATATGTTAATTTCTACATGTAAAACCATCTGCATGTATACTTCGTAAGTTATAGGTAAATATGTGAAGATTTCTGTTTCGGTATGCTTATACCAAAGTATGATAGTACCTTTAAACAGGACCATTCTCACACGAATGTCTAATGCTTTCACACTGTCTTGTTCTGTTTTCTTGTTCAGTTTGGGGTTTTTCTAAACAGTTGATAGGCCTTCGGCAACATATCTTTCACACGGGACTTTACACAAACACTAACCGGGGAAGATTCAAGTTGGCATTGGTACATGCGGTTGGTCGGCCTTGGTAGTCTGTTGGCGTCAAGTTTCTTGGCCACCGTTTGTCGACGGTTTTGTTCCCGAGGCCTCAAAATGATGACTGTGAACACAGAACACGTACCAAAGCTCTACCTTTTAAGGTTTCCCTGTATGAGTTAAGTTGCACCGCTTGGATTTTTTTAGCATCGTGAACTAAAAACGTGCCATTTTGAATGGACGAACCGAGCCACGAACACTGTTTAAATTTGAAGAGTAAATCGTGAGCCGTTCTTTACCTGGTGATGGTCAAGTGCGGGTCTTTCATTTTGTAAACTGTGACGGGACTTCGTGCGAAGGTTTTTCAGAAAGCTTTTGAAATTGTTCAGAGTTTGAGCTTTGTATGCCCTTGGGAATGTTGCACAACTTGGATTGCTGGTAATTTGTCCATGGAAATTCGGCATCCATGAGTCGAAGTTTGATGGGATGTTTTTTTGTTACCCCGTTGTCACAACTTGTTTGACGGTTGTACCGTGAGAAGAGAGGAATTATGATCTTCCACGGCACAACGAACGGCAAATCGACGCCGAAATTTGACTGATCTGTGAGGGACGTTTGCCGGTTTTTTGACGATTTACAGAAAATTCGGTGTTTTTGAACTCCGTTCATGCCCGTTACTGAGTTCTTTATTCGTGGAAATTAGACCGCAAAAATGTGTTTCTGATAAACGAAGGTGAACTTAGGGGCACGTGTGTTTAATTTGCCTGCTCCCTGAGAAATATCCACGGCGAGTTTTGAATTTCACCTCTTGAAGGTCATGATTTTAAAAAATATACCAATTAACGTTTTGACAAATATTTTGGAGACTGTAGATCTTTTCAATTTTAGGCCTACCGTCTCCCTACCCAAAAATTGAATGAATTTGCGCCGGCATGATGCCGGCCGCCCGTTGAGCTTCTTTGTTGATTTCGATAAACACAACCAGTCGCCTTTTTGTGTGGATTGTCGTTACTATGATAACATGTCGATATGAATGACGTGATGACGTCATTGAAGTCTGACAGAGCGAAGGGGTGGGGGAGGAGGAGGGGAGGGGGGGTGTCGCATTCCATTGGGAATTCGGCGAGAGGTCGTTCTACGCACGTACAGTAACACGGCGATCGCGGTTGCTACACTGTACACGTGGGGTTGGGATTGCGTCGATGTTGTGTGCAGGCACGGCAGCGGAGTTGAGCGAGCAGCGCGACGGGTTTCGGTTTCTGACGGGCCAACTTCACTAGAGCTCTCGGTCGTCCCCACTGAAGGCTCTCGCTGCGTCCTGTCACGATCGATTATACCTGTCGGGACCTCTCAGTGATGGATGTCGAGGACACGGCGACCAAAGGCCGCAAGGGCAGGGGTGGCGATGATGATGATGATGTTGATGATGTTGATGATGTTGAAGGGGATGTGGAGGATGACGGCGCTCCGTCCGAGACGGGAGAAACTCGTCACGGTGACCCGTTACCGTCGTCCTCACACGCACCGGCCCGCACAGCTCTGGAAGACCAACCCCTAAACGCCAGCACCATCTTCCAAACAGCCATGGGACTGCGTGGGAAGGACAGGCATCGCATCACGGGCAGGGACACCAAGGAAGAAGGTGCCCTGGTGATGACTGCCGGAGGATCCAGAGATGAAGATGAAGATGACCCCGTGGAGCATCAGGACGAGACGAAGAGGAAGTGGACCAAGAAGGGAAGCTTCTGGAGGTCCCGTGGTATGGTCCTCTTCACGGTATTCATGGCTCTTCTACTTGACGAAACGCTCATGACTGTCATCGGTAAGTTTGAACAATTTCTGTTTTTGTGGTCAGTTTCGTTTCAGACTGGACACTGGCTAGTATTGATCTGGGATTCTGGTCAGACAGGCACTCCCTAACCCTAGTGATACAGGACTTAGAGTTCCTGAGATCCAGTGACAAACCTTGGCACCTTTTGTCAAGCTATAATAGTCAGCTGATGTACAAGTACATGTAGGCCTAATTAACTGCTGTAAACTGGTCACTATAATCAAAACCACGACCTGAAATAGTGTCCAGAGTTAGGAAGGCCTGACATACACTTAGCATCAGGATCTTTCTCGAAGATCTTTAGCTTCCCCACTCTCAGCTAGAATTTGATAGGTTTGGACAACGGCCAATCATTTCCTATTTCAATATATGCCGTAGACAATCTTCTTCTTTCGTTTATAACGTGTATCGTTTACCAAGGTTACACGATGTGCATTAAATTGGTGACAGCGTGCATGTCGGGCAGCGTAAAAATCGGAGCCCTTCTGTACCGTCGCGGTGCTTCGTTGCCCGGTATGATGGGTCGAGAGTTCAGTCGCTTGCTTGCTTGCTTGCGTCCCGTTGATGGAGACATTTATTTTTCCGATGTCCCATGCTGCGGCAGAATCCCAAAGATGAAGTTGTAATACCTTTGATATTATTATCGTCTGACAACATTAATTGATCCTAAGCCATGCATAGAAACAAACATCGGCAGATAACCATCTTCGATTGCCTACGTTAGCACTTCATTAAGTCATTGAACCGTGGTAAATGTAATATCATACACAATTTTTACAATTTGAACGAAACGGAAGATTACATCTTACGTATTTTTTTATTTTCTTAAAGGTAATATAACATACTTTGGGTTTTTGTCAATGAATGCAGATTCTGGGCAGCAATATCAAGGAAGATACAATAACAGTCATCTGTGAAATTCCCAGACCCGTGTGGTGCCTTCTTGTTGAGAAAACAGTGGAAAACAAGCCCACAGTATTTTCGAAATCATTTCACTGTTTTATTTTTATCTTCCGAAGATTAAAATTGTTTTGCTGTTTTGGTCATTGGTTTTTACTCTTTTCTGGATAAATACAGCATTTCAGGCAGAAACATTTCATCGGTATGTTTAGACCATCAGTTTCACCATAATAAGTAAGTTATTGGTAGATCTGTGAATATTTCTGTTTCGGTATGCTACTAAAGTATGGTACCTTTAAAAACAAGACAGTTGGACATACTACTGAAATGCAGGCCTGAAAACAGCAAACGTGCACCTTTATGCACATCAATGTATTCTGTTTTACATTGTAAAAGTTGCACCCTTATACGTTTAAAATCGACAATTTGTTTTTGTTTTTTTAATGTTCCCGCAGGAGATTTTTACCCGGTGAACAACAAACTTGCTACATTTTCTCTTCACCTTGTACTAAATTTAAATCTTCACCTATAAATCATAGAGAAGAAAGCAAGAAAGACGAAGTTATACATTCTGGTTTTAATGCCTGCGAGAGTTTTGTAACCCCATTGTGCCGAGGTGGCCTTCGTGCTGGTTTTGTCAAGGGCCAAGAACGCCGTTGCCCCCGGGGCACCTCGGCAACAAAACACGCTGACTACTCGGCGATTGTGGTCCGATGCCGTTTCCTCCCAAAACCGCCCAAAGCAACTAGTCGGCACCTGTTTCGTGGAGATTTTCTCGATGAAATGATGGGAAATTCCGTCCTTGGTCGATCTGCTCTTGGCGTCTTAAACTGAGAATGGTATTTATACCAAATCTCCTTTATGGTTTGGTGAGCTCAAATGTATCCGATTTAGTAACCTTTTCGTCTATAGGCCTAAACTAAGCCGTGTGCCCCAGCAGTGCGACCCAAGAAGGTTGCTATTTGGTGCCGGCCCACCAGGGGCCAATTTCATGGAGCTGTTAAGCACAATACAAAAATGCTTAGCACAAAATGTCTTGCTCAACAAAACCATTAACAATTCCATTTGATATTTATGTTCAGCGAACAACAGCCAAAGAACAATCACAAGTCATACACAACACATGGACATTGGTTGTTAATCCTGTTTTTAAATTAAGACAGAAATTTCATGGTTAGCAAATTTCTGTGCTAAGCAGGGCCGTGAAATTGGTCCCAGGGCAACCGAAGGTTAAATAGTAAGGCCAGTTCATTTCACACAGTTCCGGATCTTTTTAGGTGTTTATCAAGAACCACATTTCTTCCACTTATACAGTATGTATTCATGCGATGTTTTCACAAGGATTCCTCGCATAGACCTTTTTGCATCGACCGCCATGCTTGAGGTCAAGAAAAACTTGACCTCTCAGCCAATGACAGATTATCATTTGACCCCCCGTTGAGGGCGCTGTTTATTGTTAAGCTTTTCTTCAATCGGTCTATTATACAGGGATGAGATTTCATGTTAAAATCTGATTTCAGATTTTTTGTTTTGGATTTCAGATTTTTTTTCTCACATACTGTGTACAAATGTATAGGAGATTTTCAGATTTCAGACTTTTTGTGCTCCCTGTCAGCTGTTTTCAGACTTATTGGTCAATCTCATCTCTGATTACTAGTTTTCCAATGAAAAAGTCATCTTTACAATAATTAGATACGTTGCCAACTTGTCGTTCACCTTTGATGATAATTTCAATTAGAACATCTGATTCAAGAAAAACTTCCCAGTGGGTATCCATTCCTCCTAAATACAAAATTCAGAGCAGCAAAATAAATGTTATTATAGATGATAGAAAGAAAGAGATCTGTCCTTAACTGAAAAAAAAGAATAACATGTAATTAAAGAGACCGTTATACAAATCTGGCTTTGAAAATGATTAACAATTTTGTCGAGTGTAATAAGATATGCGGACTCGATAATTTATCAAAAATTTGAGCGAGTCCGAATCTGAAAAGTGTAATTGCGACTCCACTCACATTCTTCTTTTTTTTTTAAAGGTAAACATCACAGGATCGGTAACATACCGAAACAGGAATATTCACAGATTTACCTATAACTTTCAGGGTATGAAGATGGTGCTGGTAGAAACAAACTGGTCAAACATTTCCGACTGAAATGCTGTATTTTATACAGAAATTAGTAAAACAAAGACCGAAAACAGTTTTGATCTCGGGGTAAGATCAAACCATTCTTTATGTTTTATAAGAAAAATTGAGTCGAGTTTTTGCTTTTTTCTTGTGACTCAGTTGTCCGATTGAGCTCATATTTTCAAAGGTATCATTTTCATGTACATGTTGGATCAGACAAAGACAGTGTGAGTGCCGTTCAGTGACTTTTACAAATCATTATACCTTTAATGAAAAATTCCTGCGAAGTTAGGTTACTGACCTTGGTGTCATGGCATGATTTGCAAATTAAACTAACAACAAAATCACTACAAACAATTAACATCTACGTATACCATAAGAAATTCTCTCAGAAATAAAGGATATAACGGGAAATTGACACGTGGACATTTTGTAAACCGCTTTGTTAGTTCAACACAGAAACAAAATAGTTAAACACATTCATTTTGGTCTGCCTGCTGCGCCGTGCGCCTCACCAAAATTTGCGACTTTTGTAAAATAATTACATGTTTGTCCTTTGAAGGGCGGGCAATTAAAGCGCGGTATGGCATTGGGTTGTTGACCCCCAAGCAAATGTAGCGAAAACTGGAATTATTTTCATTTCCCTTGGCGCTATTGTTACTATTGTGCTCGTTGTGTGTACCCCCCGCCCCGCCCTGACGTTACTGTATAAAACGTTGTCTGGGAACTTACTCCTCAAACTTTTGACATACATGTACTAAGAAATAAAGACTGCCAATATCTTTAATGAAGCATTGTGTACGAAAGTGGGGGGATCAAACTTATTAGAATAATCGTAAGGGATCGTAAGAATCATCTTAAGAGATCGTAAGAATCATCGCAATTGATCGTTATAATCATCGTAAGTTCGTTTACGTTTGTGTAGAAAGTGCCAAGTTTCATCAATGCATTAGGAACTGTTAACTACTAGATCTTGGTTAACGTTAGGAAAGGGTGAATTTTAAATTCGAGGGAAAATCGAATGAATGATCATCTTGAGCAAGAACTTATACGTTTAGTGCTCGATTAGGTTGCACGCTTTATAACTTGTACGCCGGGCTGTGTGCCATAATGCTAGACGTGTACGTAGACTATTGTGTAAAATAGGAATTTCGTGATAATGACATACTTTTTGCCCGTGTGCTTGAATACCTGGGGCCCAATCTTGTACCTATGAAAGGTTTTACTTGTCGAGTCTGACGCATTAGAGAAATGCTGTTGTGTTTTCCTGCATTTTAGATAAAAAATGTTTATCGAGACCATTCTAACTTCAAAATACTGGATTCAGGCCTCTATCGAATACAAAATCTGCCTGGCCCAAATTCGGCACGTCAGTTCAAAAAGTGGATAATCCGTGAAAGGAATGGGGATAAATGCGCCCTCTGGCGTTGGGATTAAAAGTTGCATCTGTAACCAGACGTGACACATTGAGGGCGTGCTAGATCGGACCCCGAAGCGCGCCACCTTTGATCTTTACTGGCTAGCACACCTCGTCCTAATTCCACCCTGCAGTAATAAGGTCATTGTTATAGGAATAATTGTGAAGCAAATGAGATTTAACACAATTGCTATTTTCTGGTCAAAACAGTAAGGGAACAATAATTATTCTGTAAGCTTCATTTGCAGCTTTCAGAATTGCATTAGAACCACTTATCCAGATAAGTTATTTTGCCCGAGAATGCATAAATCCTTTGTAAAATTAATTGTTCTTTTAATCTCCAAAAGTTGCCGCCATCGGTTTGAACACTGCCCTCAGTCGATCAATTTGGGACTGGTGTTTGTTGCTGACCGGTCGTTCAACTCGCGTGCCGTAGTCTATGAATTAGGCTTTTTAAAATCCGTAGCCGGTAAGCTTTAGCATCTGAGTATTAATAATGGTCAACTGCTGTTTCATGAATTAATTAAGCGACTGTTTCCTGTCACAGTTCCAATCGTTCCCGATTACTTGCTGAACAACTGCGTGGTAGAACGATGCTCGGGGCCGAACGTCACTGCACTCGATTGCCCTGGCATGACTACGTACCCACAGGACAGCACCAAGACCACTACAACAATATGGGGCCAAACGTTAACCCCTACGTCTCCAGGTAACCGCAGTGACGTAGTCATGTCCACGCCCATCATAATGGGCGGAGCCACCATGGCATCTGAGCATACTGACAGTGGGCTTGAAGGTTCCTCTGCAACACCGCCCTCAGCGGCGACCAGAACTGCTGGGACGAACGGATTTGGCGTTGACTTCATGACTACGTCACTTAGTCCACCAACGACATCACCTACACGTTCAGGTATCATCTTGCAATGAGTTTACCTTTGTTGAAATGGACCTTTATGTAGATTGCATTATAGCCGAATCTTCTTGTGAAAAAACCCTGTTTGTGGGTTTGTATCTTGACCACGTGTACTATCCTTGCGTCCTTAGGCAAGGCACTTTGCGATTGATAAGCTTGGCCCCATGAGAAGTAATGATATTGATGAATATATCTCATCATTAGTAAAGAACCACAGAAAATTTCAAACTAACGATTGCTTGCAATAATGTGTTTTTTTTCTCTTTTCCGTGGATTCCATGTGTTTCCTAAAGATGTTCCACCATCGTCTTCAAGTACGACTACGTCAACAGCGCCCTCTGTTGAGGAGGAATGCGAGGAGGAAGTGGTGCCCAAAACTGGCATCCTGTTTGCGTCCAAGTTCTACATTCGCATCATCCTGAGTCCCATCGTGGGATCCTTAGCTCACAAGTAAATAATCAGTTGTGCATTATTGAGCAGGGAACCAGTCTATAAACATCACCATTATGGGTGCATTCGTTTAGCTTTCCCGGGTCGACACCAGTCAACCCCGTCCCCATTCTCTCGCTTGTTTTGTTCAGTAAACTCATGACCATTCCCAGTAAGGGCTGATCCGTGTTAAACTGTTTAGCTAAACGAATGCACCCTATTATGTTGATCTGTTATGCGTTATTATTGCGTGGTGGACTTCCGTGAAATTAATGTTATGGTTGTGACCACAATTATTCTGATTTTTGACGGTCCATAATTGTTTTTTCCTTACTCATCTAGGCCGGGATTTTCGCTACTTCTCCTCTCTGGTTGTTTCATCATGGCTGCCTCCTGCGTGGGTGAGTTTGAAGCGAGTTGATAAACCTTTGGGCCCCTGATTTTGTTCCCGCCAATTTTTACGAAACGTTTGGGTACCCGATCTTTTTGGCTAAATCGTCCGTTGTAAGAAATGAATCCGTACGTAGTTCTGATTGGATAAAACATTGTCACAACTTTCATTAGCGGCGATATAAGGCTGAACACGTGACGAGCTTATCAACCAATAGGCTGCAAAAGGTACAGTTAATGAATATTCATTGTTCTTCTCATTGGTACAGTGTTTGCTCTGGGCGTGTCGTACGAAGCATTGCTTACCGCTCGCGTTATACACGGCGTTGGAGCCACACTCAACGAAATAGGAGGTAATTACATCTGCATAAACCAAACTTCTTTTATTTTCTAGGTTTTGCCAATAAATTGCAATTTTTTTTTAAAAATTTCGAAGAAAGACTTTTGCTTTTCTGTTGACGAATGGTCACCTTTTGGAAACTATAATGAAAACAAAGCTGTTGAAAAAAGAAGTTGTGACTTGTCTCCGTTTTGTTCGAAAGGTCTCGGACTGATTGCGTACAAGTACCGGCATGACGAGAAGGGGCGTGGCTTCGCACTGGGCGTGGCTATCGGTGGATTCGCTGCTGGAACACTGAGTAAGTTTAACCAGGGGCACACATTTGTTTATGGGACCAGTTAATGTGGTAAAGTGGTATGTGTAATGTGTGTAATCAGAAATAACAAACAGACAATTACAAATGCATACAAAACACATGTCTCTCGTTCAATATTGATTGCTGCCGTCGGGTACCCTGACGTCGTGCCCATGCGTGAGACATTATTCAAACTGAAATGCTGCATTAATTTCCAACAAGTGCTGGATTGACGTCTGGATGCCAGACGTCTTGGTTTGTTAGTTGGATCTCTTAGTTTCACTTTTCTCAACTTATGACCTGCACTGAAATGCGCATGCTCTCTTCTTTGTCGCAGTTGGTCCACCGCTGGGAGGTTTCTGCTATGATTTCCTTGGCAAAGAATCACCATTTCTCATAATGGTTGGATTTTTCGCGGTACTTGTAGGTGAGTGTCACCATGGCAACCGTTTACCGCCATCTTGTTTCCATTACCGATGGCAGTACATTTTATATTTTGTTCACATTAAAATTACCATGCGGAAATTGTGTGCGTGATTTTGACCAATTTTATCCGTGAATAGACAAAATTAATTCGTTATCAAGCCGCGATTTAAAGTTCAATTGAGCCAATAAACTGCCTCCCTTTGAAAGATGGCGCCCTACTTGTACAAGGAAATGAGAATGTATAATGTCTTATAATGGTCACAATAATACGGGCGAATCCAAATAGTGCACCACCAAGAGTTTGCAAAGCCTTGGCCAATAACAACGCGCGGAATCTGTGGACCCTTTGTGATTGGCAAACACATTGCAAACGCTTGGTGGCGCACTATACGAATTCGACAAAGACCCTGAAAATAATCAATGCTAGTTTTCTGAAAATGACATTTTGTCACTACAAAGATTTATTTTCCTCTCAGAGTAAAATCAAGATTTGTAATTTTATTTTTGTTTGATGTGACAAAGTCCTAGAACTGGTGACCCTCAATCCGCGTAGGAAGCAGCACCAGGTTGTCACCAAAGGCAGTCCCGTCTGGCGACTCGTGAAGGACCCCTACATATTGGTCACGTGCGGTGAGTATTGGCCTGTATTCCTGTACGTCCTAACATGGAGAAATCCTCCATGGTCTTATTTTGGCCTACCGGCCAGGTGGCTGTTTTCTCTTGATGATTCCTTGAAGGTTGTATATCACATTGTAAGCTACAGGACACCATTTTTTCAATGAAGGAAGTATTTTGACTCAACCATTTAGATATATAAGCCTGCACATCTACACGGTCCGGCACTCTCTCCTGTGGACGGCCAGGGCACACTGGCCGAAACGTCGAGATATTTTCTCTCAACGGTCCTTCTCAGGACCACACAACTTCCGAAAAGAGTGTTATACAGGGTGTCCCAGAAAAAAAGCAACACTATGTCGGGAACCATTATGTTAAAATTAAACTGTTTATCACTTCAGGATTTCGTAATATTATGATACAACAATGTCTTGGCTATCACCATGTAGAATTTAAGCAAAATCGGGCTGAAATTGGCGAAAATATGGTCAATTGAATGAGTACCCTTTTAAAAACGAATTTGCAGTCTTCCAGAATAAGTGGTCAATTTACACACATGATGTGTACGAAAGAAAGATGAAAATCGGGTTTTGAGGTTGGTTAGTTCAGTCTTAGTTTATTCTCTCAATTTCAGTCCAATTTTGCTCAAATTCTACATGGTGATAGCAAAGACATGGTTGTATCACATATCTTAATCTTGAAGTGATAAACTCTTTAATTTTTGTAATGTTTTCGACATAAAGTGTTGCGTTTTTTGGGGACACCCTGTACATGGTGGATTCAGAAGCGTCACTAATTAGTTCTAGTCTCTTCACCATGCAAATCATCCTACTCATTTAGATTTGGGAGGAAAAATACCAGGTAAATGTCCGAGGGAGAACTTGACGGAATAAGGTAGGGATGGAAAAAATTCACATGTCTACCTCGGTGAGACTCGAACCGGGCTCACAAAATTGGGAGGTGAGGGAGACCATGCTTCGTGTGTCATGGAGACTCCTTG
Organism: Astropecten irregularis; assembly: GCA_963971285.1. Taxonomy (NCBI): domain Eukaryota; kingdom Metazoa; phylum Echinodermata; class Asteroidea; order Paxillosida; family Astropectinidae; genus Astropecten; species Astropecten irregularis. Next base: position 9,380,186 of record OZ020255.1, read on the forward strand.
CTGAAGGCTTCTTGTGTCAGTATAAACCAGGTGCCAATTTCACGGCCCTGCTTAGCACATACATTTGCTAACCATGAAATTTTTGTCTGATTACTGGATGAAAACAGGATTAACAACAGAATGTCCATGTGTTTGTGTGTATCACATCACTTGTGATTGTTCTTTGGCCGTTGTTCGCTGACCATGAATATCAAATGGAATCTTTAAAGATGGTTTGTTTTAATTGAGCTAGACATTTTGTGCTAAGCAATTTTTTTTTGTGCTTAACAGCTGTTTGAAGAATCCACGGACGAAAACAGCCCCTAAAGTATGATTGCCTTTCTCTTTATTACATGCAGGTGCGCTGATGCTAGCTAGTGGAATGGTGGCAATTCTAGAACCCACGTTACCAATCTGGATGAGAAACAACATCAAACCACCCCCAGACGCATGGCAACTAGGTATGGCTCCTGTAAAAACAAACAGAAGAAAACATTGCAAAACAAAACAAAAATAACAAAATAAATAAAACAAAAAAACAAAGAAAATAAATAAACGAAATAAACAAAAACAACAAACATATAAACACAATAAACAAAACAATAGCAAAGGCATTCACTACAAACCAAAACAAAACATCAAAACAAACCAAATAAACAAAACAGACAAACAAATAACAATAATAATAACAAACAAATCGTAGCAATTGGTATAATCATGGAAACAAACATAAAAACAAATGCAAAACTATACACAACACGTCTCTTAGAAGTAAAAGAGTCAACATTGATTAATGAAAAAGGCAGAACTGGGTACGGAAATCATCTTTTCCCGATGTTATATCTTTTCCCTCTCCTTTCAGGTGCCGTTTTCATGCCGTCTGGTCTAGCCTACATCATCAGCAGCACAATCATGGGCTACCTGGGATACAAAATCGGCAGGTAAGTCTGTTATTTTGGTACACATTAAAAATCGCCGGTTATTTTGTTTTTAAATTTTGAAGTGAAGTTGCTGCTATTTTCTGCAAATAAGTGAATCGACCGTTTCTTCTGCCAGCAAACTTGATCTTAATTTGAATCCGTAATTTGAATAAATTTCCTCTGTCTTCTCTTTCACATCCAAACCATTATTTTGTCATTCAGGAAGGAAAATGTTGCTGTGGTGCGAGAAATCTAAAGACTGTTTGTTTGTGTGTTTCTTTCATTCTTTCTTTCTCCCTAATTGTGCTTATTAATAGGTGGCTTGTATCTATGCTTGCTCTGGTCGTGTTAGCAGTAAGCGTGGCATCCGTAAGTATTAGCAGATACCACGTGGTATACGCTATTAACTGTAATAAAGTACATTGTGTGTAATAATTATTAACCATGATTATACAAACGTGTGTAATAGTTCTGTGTAGGACGAACTTTCTTCTAAATTTGATTTAGGCCTACGTGGTTATAATTATTTTTGTGAAATAGATTTAAACCACAACATGCTTTGGCTTGGGTTACCTAAGTGGATTTCTAAACTTTCTTATTAATATTATGAGTATTTAGACTAGGCAAGACTCATAATATTATAGCTTTCTGCGTGTAGATATTTTCTTACATCTAGTTTTTTTCTCACTTTTGCATTACTTTCTGTTCGTCCATGCAGTTTCCTTACACGGGGACATTTCTTCAGCTGGTTGGTCCTATGGTGGGCACGGGTATTGGATCCGGTACGTTATTATAATTATGACAATGTCTACCATTTATAGTAATGGTGTAAATCTACCTCCATTCAGTTTGGTTAGTTGCCAAGGCTGCCTGGTCTGCCGCCCTCATACGGCGCACTTAAGTTAGTCACTCATTTACGCCCATGAGGAAAGTGGCTTTTGCCTTCTGATTAAAAACCAAAGAACAGTCAATAGTTTTAATAGTGGAAATCATTTTTAAAAACAACAGCGCTGTTTTCCACGTTAATTTTGATTTTATTTTTCATGTTCATTAAAACTTTTTCGTTAATAAATTTGAATGAAATTTGTTGCTGATTTGGTTTTTGGTGGCTCTTCTTTGTGCATTGTAGGTTTTCGTTTACACCTGGCATGTCTGTTCATTTCAAGTTCAACATCCTCAAAAGAGTTTTTTTTTTAGAAGACAATTAACAGTTTTTTGCCATTGAAAATCTGACCGTGGAATAGTGGTTTGACCAAATGTTGAGATTCTTCGGATTTTTTTTTGTTTTTCCTGCAGGCACCGTGGACAGCGCCATGACCGCCATGTTGAATTCCAGGGTGGACTCTCGCCACAAGGGGGCGTACGGGGGCGCCGCTGCTATGTCCACACTCTCCTTCTGTCTGGGCTATGCTATAGGTGATGAGATAGCTTCATGTTGTTTCTCTGTTTTAAAAAGACTAGCCTTTGAATGTGCAAGGTTAAGGATGATTCCAACTATAATAGGCTCACTTAATTTGTATGTTCTTGTTCTCTTGTCATTTAGCCTTTGATAACGATCCTGCTTGCATCGAAATGCATCAGGCCCTCCTAACTCCAAGCTCACTGAGTTACATGTACATAGGCCCCTATATAAAGACATATTTTATATGTAGTGGAGATCAAACGCTATGGATACACTGTATTTTATAACTTATGACAGACAATGCTTTTCTTTCTAACAATATATTCTTTGATATTTAATTTTTACAGGACCAAGTATAAGTGGCTTCTTAACTAACGCCTTCGGATTCAAATGGTAAGTTTCATGAAGGAATAAGTCAAGAGTGTTGGTATTAAGAATAATTTCGTAAGGAAATAATCTTACGTGTAGACCTACGTGTAGTATTAGGCCTATAATTACGAGTTGAGTACAACTTTGTTTAAGCGGCCAAAAGGAGACTTTTCAGACGTTGGCGGCAGCAGACTGAAGTCTCTTTTTTTTTTTGCTAGCTCTGAGCATGCGCGCGCAATTGTGAGCATGCGCGTGTTGTTGTTGTGCGCTTGCGCTATCAAGTTGAAGATCCAGCTCCAAAGTCTCCCATTAGAATGCTATGTAAAAACTATGCACCTTCCTTTTTGTGTAGAGACACGGTATACTGGTGGTTGGTATGGTCGGCCAAGTTGCAAAATATCACCATGGCCAAATTTCAACTTCTTGCGAACTCTCGAGTTTGCGGAATATATCATCTTCGTTTCTGCCAAACAAATTCAGAACAATATTTGAATGTTTACGAACTTTGATTATCAATACAAGTAATAAACTGCTACAAACTGCTCATCAGCCAAAATGACCCGAAATTAACGGGAGGGCCTGACGCGTTTCGATCCTAATAGGATCTTTCTCAAAGGCAAACTTTGATTATCCGTTTTTTTCGTTGCATCGATGGCTTTCAATAGTCTCTGCCCAAATGGTTGGTAAAAAGTGGGACGTGGCGTCGCACTAAAATTCCTGTCTGCTGCCACCTAGTATTTGAAATCAATAAGTTTATAGTCAACCCCATTATTTTTGAATCAATTCGTTTGGGGTTAAAGGTCACCAGTCCTCATTAAACATTTTACAGGCTCATGCGAGGCATGGCCGTGGTTACCCTGGCGTATGCGCCGATCTGCATCGCCCTCCGTCGCCCCGGCAACGCCAGTGACGTCAGCACCAGCAACGGTTACGCGCCGGGAACTCAGGATGACGTCATTGATGACGTGGGGGCCGTCCACGTGCCGTCCATTTCTCGGCGACTCTCGAGGGTTTGAAAAAAAAATTGAAAAATCAGAACGGGAGTCGTGGCTCGATTTTCTCGGCTTAACGTCCACCAAAAAGAGGTCGCAGTTTATCAGTTTGTTGGGGTATTTGTTTGTTTGTTTGTTTGTTTGTTGCATGGGATGGGATGTTTGTTTATTTCTTTGTTGTTTGGATGTTTATTTAATTCATTTATCTATTTATTATTTGTTTGCTTTCGTTTGACAATAACCTCCTGTTGTTTTGAAATTCTGAACCGTGTAAATTGGAAAAATTAATATAATTTTATTATATTGATAACCAGCTGACAGGCACCTTATATATATATATATATATATAACACTTCTCTTTAAAGTTACATCAGTACAGGACATGGCAACATACACAAACATAAATGCTCACAGATTTACGTATAACTTTCATGATATGTAAATGATGCTTGCCGAAACCTACTATTAAAATATTTCCGGCTAAAAATGGTGTGTTTATCCAGAAATTATAGTAAAACAACGACCGAAAACAGTTTTGATCTCGGGTTGAGATAAAAACTCCTTTGAATAGTTTTGAAAATACCTGAGCGTTTTCACCGTTTTCTAAAGTTTCCGATGATCATATGAGCTGAAAAATCACAGGTTTGTTTTTCGTTCCATGAGAAATCAAATAATATGAACAGCCTACAGCTGTTCTATCACCTTTACCACTCCTGCAATATGCCTTTAATTGACGTAAGACAGTATTGAACGGAATCGATTAATTTTTTTACAGTCTTTTCAATTGTGCTAACCACTGATTTTAACCATAAAAGTACCAAACAAAAGATTATCGATTATGAACTGTATATGACCTTATGAAATCCACGTAGTGATAATACACGGCTTACGGTATGGTAACTTGTAAATACTCGCACACGCCCTATGGTATATTGGAAATAATGGATAATACCTTGCCCCTTGTCACTACAGTATTATTTTCTTTTGTGAGTAATGGATGTTTTAATAATCTATAATTGTTAGAATTGAAAGGAAATGCATCGTTTGTGCTTAGTGCTACGCATTGCCATAATACAGTTCAGCGGGCAATTATAATTGTTTTCTATACAATCGCACAAGAGTGTGTCTTCGTGCATGGGGCTTAAATAATAATGACCAGCATTTGAAACGCTGTTTTTAGTAAACTATATCACCAGGCTAACATCAGCTCCTGGGAAGTATACAGCCCCCGGCTGCCTGCAAAGCGCACAAGGGTTAATCAAACACAAAGCCATATCTACTCACACAGGTACCCATTTTCACCTGGGTGAAGAGGACCAGTATGTGATAAAGCGTCTTGCCCAGGGACGCAAGCACCACTAGCCCATGGCTGGATTCGAACCTACAATCTGTAGACTGACCACAAGATCTTGAGTACGACACACAGACCACTAGGCCACAGTACCCTTGTACAAAGTTTATAGTATACCGGCGATTTTCCATTTTTTTGCTGCTGTATTAAGAGAAATGGCGGAGTCCCTGTGTGACGTCAGGTGAAAAGCGCCCTCTACGGTGACAAAAACTTTGCACAGATGTGATCGATTGATTGACCGAGACCAAGAAATTTCTAATTATATAAAATTAAGACGTAAAGAAAAAAAACGTAATGCACTATACTGTATTTTTGTTTGTATGTATGTTCATTATCGACATGGAAACTTATTAAAATGCTATGCTTTAAATCAGGTTTTTCTTCAAAAATGGAACTAATTCTTGTCATTTATTGAAAATAGTTTCGCAGAAAAAAAACATTATTTTTCAAAAAATTAATGTTCTATCTGTTTAATCAGCAACATAAGCATAATAAATATGGAAGACAATATGAACATTTTTCTTGCATGCAACCATAATGGTTGAACTTCGCCGACATAATTATTTGAGGAGCGCAGCCGCGGTTCTACGGGGGGGTGGCCGGGGGAGGCTAGGGGGCTATTAATTTTGTCTAGCCCCCCCCCCCCCCCCCCAATGCAATTGAAAAAAGAAAATTCTTGAAAATACTGGATCTTTTCAGTAACATGTATTAGGCGCCAATTACATTTAAAAAAAACGCGTAGTGTATGACATAATTATGTGCATGTTTTGTCGACCCCTATAATAAGACATAGCAGAAGTGAGTGTTAGAAGAACCCAAAATATTGGGTCTTCTAGCCCCCCCCCCCCCCCCCCCCCCCAAACAAAAATAATGATGGCCTTCTATCCAGACGGACTCTCCAAATATTCTCCCATTATAACCTGCAAGTTTATTTGTCCCTCGGCTTATTATTAGGTGCAGATAATTGCATGGGACATTAGCAAAGAGGGTTGTGTACGTTACGTAACAGGCGTTAATCACATCAATAATGTTGAACGTCTATTGTCAACACGTTTTCTATGGCCGTGTGTGTTGTGTACATGATTGTATGTACATGTACACTATCGGCTTACCCTATTGCTCTTTGCTTTACCGTACGTTACTGCTAGCTGCAGGCTGGCTAAGTAAACTTCCAGTAATAACATCTACAACCGTAAATGAATGATGGGTATAATTTGTATAACTTTCAAAGATGATAATTATGGCACGAGATGATCCACGTAAAATTTTAATTGCATTGGAACCGAGAACAATTCGGCCTTGTCCAAGAGATTGAACAAAAACGAATGAAAAACGGCGGGAAAATATCGAAATAAGTTCGATATACGTGAACAGTCAACAGGGATCTATTTCACCTAACTCGTCGTAACTTATTATCAATCGTAGGACCGTATGATACATTGCAGCCCTGTGTAGGACTAGGATAGACCCCCTACGATGGGTTATCCTTCGTGACTCGATCGTAGGGCTTCGCATGGTGAAATCGACCCCTGGCGTATACGTTTTTTTTAATAAGTTGTTTGTGAAAAACTGATATGCCAGTTTTCCTTTTTTTTTCGTTTCCTTTTCTTATTCTATCAAAGAGTGACACACACTGGAAAAAAGAACGAATGACAAAGCTTTCAATATTCACCAGTGTTAATTCATTGTCACGGTCTTGCGAGTTCAAGTTGACCTGTGTACGAGTTGATCGACCTATTCCTAATACGAATAACAATTTTTCCACAATTCACATGTGCAACTCAATATTATACATACTCCAAAAAGACTAAGGGAAGCCATTTTTGATTCTATATTTCGTTCTTTATTCAGAACATCTTCAGGAATGCCTATGTGCAAACTTTGATGTGCAAACTTTGTTCCATGCCCTAGGGCGTTCATTACGAAACGGAGACTCAGGCTCATCAGGCTTCGGCTCCATTTCGTGAATCCATTCTAAATTTAGTAACGGGTACCAAAATAGAGGCAATTTTGGCTGCGGTTTGGAAGTAGATTCTCTGGTTTGCCAAAGGAAAACAGCTGAGCCTCGGTCTCATCAATGATGAAAAACCACAACCTATATTTTCAGCATATGAATGACAGAGCTGGAGCCCGAGCCTGAGCCTGAGCCTGAGCCTCCATTTCGTAAACCCCCTTAAATACTAATTACAGCTCCTATATGAGATGCAGTATGTGACAAAATATGGACATGTTCAACATTCAGATCCATGCATGGAGCTAGCTATTCCATGGAGGTAACTCCATGGTCGATCAAGTTGAGTCCCAGTCAAATAATCTGTTTGTACTTCTACGGTCAAATTAACATGTGCACTTAGGCGCAATAATAGCGTCGTGGCTTCTGTAAACATTGCCCCGCCCTGCTTCCTTCCTCCACCGTTATCAGACAGTCTGCCCATCAGCACTAATCTTTGTAAACGGTCTTGTTAACGTGAAAAGGTGGTGACTAAAATTCATGAGTAGCTTGTCGTACGTAGGCCTACGTACAGTCAAGCATTGCACTTAATTAACATACGACCGCTGCAGTGTGGAGCAGCAGCATCACAATCTTGTGAGTTCGTCCAGTATCTACGATTTCAGACTATGCCACGCGGCGTGAACGTTTTATACCTCGACCTCCCATCACACAAACCATATGGTGATGTGTTCTTATTCCTCCATGATAAAACACAAACCAATGTAGGCCTACTAGAAGCACGCGAGGATTACCCATGTGACGATGAGAACACATGCTCCATAGGACGTGTACATTGCAGCCAGAGATGTGTGATACTCATTTATGCACAACACCGATATTGAGGTAAGTCATCCATCATTAGAGGGACTTGCAAAACGGAGGCTCAGACTCGAAGCTCATGATTCATCTCTGTCATCCGTATGCTGAAAATATAGTTCGTGGTTGCTTTATTGAAGCTGAAGCTCTGTTTTTCCTTTTCAAACCAGGGAATCTACTTCCGAACCCGCCGCAGGCAAAAGCCTCTATTTTGATGGATATATTTTATGAAAATAATGGAGTCGGAGCCTGAGCCTCCATTTCAAGTCGCAACTGTCCCCCATAATAGATTCGAGCCAGGGGGCAGGGGCCAACTTTATAGAGCTGCTTCAGCACCAAAATCTGCTTAAGCACCGAAATCCTTAATAGTAAATAATCAGTATGCAAAAATGTTCTCATAGTCATATATTCACAATGGCCATTGTGTACATAACATTATGTGTTTTGATGCAAAGTTCCTCTGGGCCGTAGAGGTACGTTCAGACAGCGTGTTAAATTCGCTAAAACAACTGTTTTCACCCGATCGGTTTTAGCAATATGTGTCTGGACGCTCTACAACAGTTATTTATCCGCCGCTAAAACACCAGCTGATTACGTAACACATGTTGTGGCGCGCTTGCTTATATTCAACACACAGATAAATCCGCGCACTTTATTTTATAACTGGAAGCTAATACGGGGTCAAGGCAAAGTACATGACCTCTTAAAACCAAAAATAAAACTGATCTGTTTTAACTGCAAACAGTAAAACGCTGTATGGACGCAACAGAATTTTAACTTACGACTTACCCCCCGCGGTTGCCGAGCGGTTTAACTCAATTCGTTTTAAATACAAGGCTGTCTGAACGAACAGGCTCAGAGCAGATTAACAACACACGTACGTGCTTTGTTTAAAGGTAGTATAGTATCATACTTTGGTTTTTGTCAAAGAAGTACAGATTCATGGGCAAAAATATCAAGGAAGATACAGTCACAGTCATCTGTAAAAATTTCAATTCCATAATTATGTTGCCCACTTTTTTTTGAAAATCGTGAAAAACGTCCACAGTATTTCTTAAGACTTTTCTCTTTTATTTTTGATCTTTTAAAACTAAGATCAAAAAGACTTTCGGTCGTTGTTTTACTCATTTCTGGATAAATACGCCATTTCAGGCGGAAAATTGTTAACGGAAGATTTCTACTAGCATCATCTTCATACCCTGAAAGTTATACGTAAATCTCTGAACATTTCTGTTTTGGTCTCTTACCAAAGTATGATACTACCTTTAATGGTGTCTGGGTCGTAAGTCGTCACGCACGTCGGGCTAATAAATGAGGAGCGCTGTGCTGGCATAACATCTCGTAACGCTGAATCAATGTAAAATAACTGAAAATAACCTTTACTGATTTTATTTTTAGACACAAAAGTTAACATTGAACTTCAGTGGCCTTGCGAATGAGCAATGTGGCGTGACTCTGTTCAGAGGGACAACATTATAGATAAACTTGCTATTATGCTGTCATAGTTTTTATATGCCTCCAGTCGGATGAAAAATGGTCATGATATAACGGCATTACATTTCACCTTCATTGTATAGCAAAAAGCAAAGGTTTGAATATTCACCTGAGCAATATTGTACTGGCACCCGTTCGTTATAATTCATTGTTGAATATTGTGAAGGTCGCACAAGGTGACATATTAATTTTATCTGGCTGACTCGTTGTGGAGGACTTGTTTTATATCTGAGAGGATAAACTTTACCGTTTCTTTTGTATTTCAGGCACTCCTGTATGAGAAGCTTCCAGTTCGGGCAACACTGCTGCAACATAATGAGCCTGTATCCATTCAGCAACCCGCTGAATGTACCCTATGATCTGCTGGAGGCAGTGTTTGAGTACCTCAGCCCAGCCGATCTCTCACGGCTGGCTGTGTGCAGCCACAGCTGGCGGGACGCTGTCAACCAAGACACGGTGTGGCGAGCCCTGTGCCGGAGAAACGACTGGGAGCGATGGGGAATGTCTCCCATCCTCACGGCAGAGGCTCCCACTGACCCCTCCTACCAAGACACGGACCCTTCGATGGAGGCACGCCACAATTTCGTGCCCTTTGACGTGGATGCAGTGATTGGCGCCGACTGTCCGCTGGTCGGCGTGCCGCCCACCTGCAGATGGAAGGCGGTCTTCATGAGAGCCCGGCACCTTGACGACAACTGGGCAAACCATCGCTGTTGCATAAAATCTATTAAAGTGTTCGACGCCTCGGAACTGGAGGAAGGGCGTCCGTACGTTCATAGTACGGACGGCGAGGGAGACTGCTTTGTGCTCGGCTTATCCAACAAGACGATGAAGGTGTGGAACTTGAGGAAAGGGACTTGCGAACACGTGATTACAGTGCACCTCAGCGGTCACCTGGACACTTTGAAAGTCGAAAATGGTGTCATAGTCGCCGGTTGTAAGGGGGGCTCCATACGGGCTTTTAGTGCATGCACTGGAGAGGAGCTTGCTGTGATGCTGGGACACAAGGAGACGGAAATCAAACAGCTCTTCTTCGATGGCAAACTGGTCGTGAGCACAGCCACCGACGACAACGACATCCGCGTGTGGGACGTCCACAGCGGTGCCTGCCGACACACTCTCGCGCCAGGAGACAAGATCAAAGATCTGGATTACCGAGACAAGGTGGTGGCAGCGACGTACGAGGACGACTTCCTCCGTGTCTGGGACGCAGACAGCGGCCTCTGTCTGCACAGTTACCCGAGCAACCTACCTTTCCTGAAGGTTTGCGACGGCATCGTGGCCAGCATGTGCTCCGATACCGGTGGGACAAAGCTCTGCATCTGGGACGTGGACGCCAGCCGTTGCATCGACACCTTCCCCGTGGCAGACTTCGAGGAGCACTACGGCTCGACGCGGATAGCCAACTGTTTCGCCAACGAAGCCATGCTGTTGCTGTCTCCCCCCAATTTTAAATTCGAGTGGATGTACGTGGACAGGCGGAGTCGCAGCGTGCATCTCCTGGAGACCCTGCGTCATCTGAGAACCCAGTACTGCTTCCACGGTAACAGGTGTGTCATGCATGACCGCTACGACGACAACGACAACGAGTACCGCATCTACAAGGCCACGGCGGATGGTCTTAAACTTACGCAGGCTCTGAAGCACCAATATAAGGAGAAACTCTTGAGCCTTTGGATGGATGACTTCAAGGTCGTATTCCGTGACAGTACCAAAGACATGTCACTGTACGTTTACCATTACTGGTAAGTCATCCAACCCTGATCCTACCAAGCTCTTCGGATTCAGCAAGATAAACCCCTCAGAGGAGATACCATGTTTACCCTCAAGCTGGTTGGTAGCACTGACTGGGAAGCAGTGACACAATTTCCAAAAAACGAAGTTGATTTGCTTGACATGACGACTATGCCACAGTCGGCTGAATTTGTAAAACATTACCCTTCTCCAGTATGATAGCAGTGACAATGACAATGGTTCCACTTGAAATAGTATCTATATATACTTAAATGGTATTAAAATGGTAGTTCCTCTTGTAGATAGAGTAACCCATATCTAGAGGATTTTGCACACCTACGATACTGGCAGAGGTGTATGCATGCCCATTCAAACCAAGTCACTGACTGAGGGCCTCTCTTCTGAATTATCTATAGATTTCAAAACACCAGCAAGATAGCAGCACAAGATTTGTTTGTTTTTAATTTTGTTCAATGTGGGATTTTTCGTATTAAAGTAAGGTACCGAATTAGATTAGATTGGATTTATCCATTTTACTTTTTATAAAATCAAGAAAACTGTTCGTACAATTATAATCGCATTTTAACGAGACTTATCATTGCATTTTAAAGGTTTTACCTGTACATTGGCTTCCATTTTATCGAGCTCGAATCTTTTGTGTTAATGCTTTCCTCTAATGCATTCATACATTTAAGAAGGGTCTTGAAAGCGGCAGACCGATCCTTGGCTACGGCTACGTGCAAATAATGAGGCTGCGGCTTGATTGTACACGCTTGTTTATGGTACATGGCTGAAGGCAGCCGTTTTCCATACCCGTGCGTGTAATTTTAAGCCTTTGTTTTGACCAATATAATTCAAACGCAGCCCAATTTGAGAAGTTGCAAGGTGTCTGCTGCCATCAAGCGTCTGAATCCATTACAATCGATTTAGAACCTTCATTTATTTTGATTAAATTCAATTTAAGAAAATAAAATCTGCAATCCGATCTTATCATTATTATTATTTTATAACAATGTTCTTTCATCCGATATTTTCTTAATTATTGGTGTTATTAATTTGCCTTTGGAGAACGCAAGGTGGTGAAAAGTCCTTGCCAAAAAAATATATATAAATCATAAAGCTGTAAAAAATGTCCGGTGCAAGACTAAAAAAAGTACCCCTCCACAACATGGCAAAAGTAGAGCCACCTTATGCCTGATTTCATCCAAACTATACTCACAGGTGAAAGTTCAAACTCTGGGACTGGGTTCCATTCATTCTTGCTGCAAAACTTCCCACGCACGGCCCATCAAATGCTTTTCACAAAACAAACACCCCAAACAAAACGATTTTGAGGTATAGGCCAACCATACAGATACTCATACTAATAATAAACTAGAGGGCGGACGCACAATACTCCCCTGTCCTGTGGCACTGTGATCGCATGGGCCCGTGCCGCCATGACTATTATGGGCACGAATTACGTATACTGCATGCGTACCAGGGATCGGGAATGCTGTGCTGACGGAGCACTTACGTCAACTACAATACAAAGCCCTACACTGTACGTACACAGCAAAGATAGTAAAGCGCCGGCGCAGTGCACATTTCAATATGGCGGATCGATCCCCATGTTGTCACAGAAAATTTGCCGAGCCCACCCTCTAGTTTGTTAGTGTGTATCTCTATGAGGCCAACCCAACTTGAGCTCCGCGGACTGATTTGGGCCTTTTGACTGGTGGTCTGCACCCTTGTAGCTTTGAATACACGAAAATCCCATAGACCGAATGTACACGGTGAAGGCAGATGATTGTACATAGTCGTACTGACGTATAGGCCGAATAATCTGCGAAAGACGCTAATGTGTGAAATTTCAGTGTGTTTTCTGAATAAAGTTTGTCAGCTCTAAGTGAAAACTCCATAAAAACTGGACTCTTCTCTTGATTATCAAACCACAAACCGAGCACCATATGTCTGACGTCACTCTTATTTGGCATCAAGTAGCGAGGATTGGTCAATTGTGATCACGTGATTCAATCAAAATGGCTGTTCTGTGGCAGTACGGAACAAGTTTTATACATTGTTTTAACAGTATACTGCACTGTTTGTTCTTCATTAATTAAGCACATGAAATGTACCATTTTAATAAAGTTGTGCATGGTTTACTGTACGTATTAACATTATCAGGAGGCATGCATGATGTAACAGTGCTTTGAAACATGCATGCTGTACACAATTTGTGAAAATTATATTTTCGGTTTGCATTGATGGTCCCTATACTTGTGTGCGCCATCTTGGTTGGCAAAAATTCGAGCTGTGATTGCGCCAAAATGGCCAAATTGTCCTTTAATTTTCCTGGGGCGCGGAGAGTGACCTACATTCTCTTGGCAACAGCCCAAGTTCGGTCATTGTGCGTGCAGCCGGCCATGCATGTCTGCCCAGTAAGAATAAATAAACCACGAGTGTGTGCATAATCATATTGACCTTTCTGTGGCCTTTGCGTATTAGCTATGGACGTGACGAGTGACCCACTTTTACGTTCGGGACGACGGCACTCTGGGTCAACTTGCTATATTATTTATAATCGCACGTATGGCTGCATCAATTGCAAAACGACCCGCGGCATATCTGCATAAATTGCGTTTTATTTTCATTGAATTGTATTAAATAGCACTAAGGTATTATTCACCACAGCATAATATTGTACTGGCACCGTCGGTAAGGTTCATTGTCGAATAATTGTGAAGGTCGCGATACATCGGGCTGACTCGACGTGGAGGCCTTGGTGTCACTTTATTTGAGAAGATACATATTTTCCCGCGTTTTCAGACACTCATCTGTGAGAAGCTTTAGTTCGGGCAACACTGCTGCAACATAATGAGCCTGTATCCATTCAGCAACCCGCTGAATGTACCCTATGATCTGCTAGAGGCAGTGTTTGAGTACCTCAGCCCAGCCGATCTCTCACGAGTGGCTGTGTGCAGCCACAGCTGGCGGGACGCTGTCAACCAAGACACGCTGTGGCGAGCTCTGTGCCGGAGAAACGACTGGGAGCGATTGGGAATGTCTCCGATCCTCATGGCAGAGGCTCCCACTAACCCTTCCTACCAAGACACGGACCCTTCGATGGAGGCACGCCACAATTTCGTGCTCTTTGACGTGGATGAAGTGATTGGCGGCGACTGTCCGCTGGTCGGCGTGCCGCCCACCTGCAGATGGAAGGCGGTCTTCATGAGAGCCCGGCACCTTGACGACAATTGGGCAAACCATCGCTGTTGCATTAAATCTATTAAAGTGTTCGACGCCTCGGAACTGGAGGAAGGGCGTCCGTACGTTCATAGTACGGACGGCGAGGGAGACTGCTTTGTGCTCGGCTTATCCAACAAGACGATGAAGGTGTGGAACTTGAGGAAAGGGACTTGCGAACACGTGATTACAGTGCACCTCAGCGGTCACCTGGACATTTTGAAGGTCAAAAATGGTGTCATAGTCGCCGGTTGTAAGGGGGGCTCCATACGGGCTTTTAGTGCATGCACTGGAGAGGAGCTTGCTGTGATGCTGGGACATAAGGAGACGGAAATCAAACAGCTCTTCTTCGATGGCAAACTGGTCGTGAGCACAGCCACCGACGACAACGACATCCGCGTGTGGGACGTCCACAGCGGTGCCTGCCGACACACTCTCGCGCCAGGAGACAAGATCAAAGATCTGGATTACCGAGACAAGGTGGTAGCAGCGACGCACGAGGACGACTTCCTCCGTGTTTGGGACGCAGACAGCGGCCTCTGCCTGCACAGTTACCCGAACAACCTATCTTTCCTGAAGGTTTGCGACGGCATCGTGGCCAGCATGTGCTCCGATACCGGTGGGACAAAGCTCTGCATCTGGGACGTGGATGCCAGCCGTTGCATCGACACCTTCCCCGTGGCAGACTTCGAGGAGCACTACGGCTCGACGCGGATAGCCAACTGTTTCGCCAACGAAGCCATGCTGCTGCTGTCTCCCCCCAATTTTAAATTCGAGTGGATGTACGTGAACAGGCGGAGTCGCAGCGTGCATCTCCTGGAGACCCTGCGTCATCTGAGGACCCAGTACTGCTTCCACGGTAACAGGTGTGTCATGCATGACCGCTACGACGACAACAACAACGAGTACCGCATCTACAAGGCCACGGCGGATGGTCTTAAACTTACGCAGGCTCTGAAGCATCAATATAAGGAGAAACTCTTGAGCCTTTGGATGGACGACTTCAAGGTCGTCTACCGTGACGGTGTCAGAAACATGTCGCTCTACGTCTACCAATACTGGTAAGTCATCCAAACCAGATCCTGCCAAACTCTTCAGATACAGCAAGATAAACCCATCATGGGAGATACCATGTTTATCCTCAAGCTGGTTGGTAGCACTGACTGGGAAGCAGTGACACAATTTCGAGAGAATGAAGTTGATTTGCTTGGCATGACGACTACGCCACAGTCGGCTGAATTTGTACAACATTAATTACCCTCACCCAACATGATAGCAGTGATTGTGCACACCAAATTAAGATGCTGGCAGACCTGGTGTCTGCGTGCCCATCCAAACCAAGTCATTGACTGAGGGCGCTCTTCTAAATTATCTTTAAATAGGTTTCAAAAAGAAGTTTATAGCAGCCCAAGATTTGTGTAGTTTTGATTTTGTTCAATTTGGGTTTTTTATTTTTAAATTAGATTAGATTTACATAAAATTTGTCCATTTTTTCTTTTTTATAAACTCGAGAATACTTTTGGTATAATTAATATATAATCGCATTTTTAATGAAACTTATCTTTACATTTTAAAGGTTTTACTTGTACAAGTTGCTTGAATTTTTATCAAACTTGAATATTTTGTGTAATGCCAAGTGCCAGTTAACTCTGACTTATGTGATATAATGGGGCAAGGCACGGTTCTAGAGCCAATATTATGTTTAGAGGGGGAGGGGGCTAGAAGAGCCACTTATTTGGGGGCTAGACCTTTCTTCTAACACTCGCTTCTGTTATGTTTTATTAGGAGTAGAAATGCATCCACTTATAGCCTACACAATAGCCTTGCAATTTTTTTATGGGGGGGGGAATCGCTTTCTTCGAAAGACTCTATACACAGATCCGACGGCACGAATTACCATCCGCCATTTCTGCGGTGTCTCCGGCCGCCTTTCGTGTGTATTACACGAATAAGACTTGCGATTTATTGTAATTGGCCCTGCAGTGTATCAGGGGACATACACCCTGCAGTATTGAGTGCGGCGGAGCCATAGAGCTATATTATAATTAATTTTAATATATAGGCCTAGCTCTATGGGCGGAGCGGAAATTCGTTTGTTGTCACTCGGTGGGCACAAAAGGCGGAGAGAGCTAGGTGGGGGGGGACACCGCAGTAATGGCAGATGGTATGTCGTGCCGTCGGATCGGTCTATACAAGGGGGTAACAGAGTAAATACACCATGCGAGGATTGGTCAGATGTGATCACATGATTCAATCAAAATGGCTGTTCTGTGGCAATACCGTGCAGGACAGAACAATTGATTAATATGCACAAGAAAGGTTATTTATTCTTCTTATTGAAGCTGTGCAGGGTTTTTGTTTTACTTTTTATAAATTAACAACGGGTGACTACGTCAGTAATGAAATTATTTAACATAAAGTGATTTATTAAAGGTAAAGGACTGGATTTGAGATTATTTAAAAAAAAAAAAAAAAAGAGGTTTTGTTTATAGTTTTGTTCTGAAACTGGTACTCAGTAAAGTTCATACTAAAACCCAGAATTCTATGAAATCACTGTTTTTCTAAACTTTAATCGTTTTGTGCGAAAAAACTGTATTTTAATGCCCCAAAACGAAACACCGCATCAAGAGTAAAGGTAGTATCATACTTTGGTAAGAAACCAAAACAGAAATGTTCACATATTACGTATAACTTACAGGGTATGAAGATTGTGATGGTAGAAAGATACCGTTAACATTTTTCGCCTGAAATGGTGTATTTTTCCAGAAATTAGCAAAAAGTAAAAATCGTTTTGATCTTTTAAAAGATCAAAAATAAAAGAGAAAAGACTTAAAAAATACTGTGGCTGTTTTTCACTGTTTTCTCAAAAAGTGGGCACCGTATGGGACTGAAATTTTCACAGATGACTGTTAATGTATCTTCCTTGAGATTTTTGCCCATTTAACTGCATTTCTTTGACAAAAACCAAAGTATGATATTACCTTTAAACTCAACGTTCGCAAATTCATTTACAGAAAACAAAGGCAAAACGACACTTAACAACAAATTAAATTGAAGAAAAACCGTTATACGTCGCTAAAAACGTCAACCATAATTTCGTTGAATTTCAAGTTTTTGTAGATTATAGATTGATATTAATAGTTATGTTGTTGTTGTTTTTTATTCAAACTCTAAGGAGTTTTCCCAATCCAGAAAATGAGTATAGTCATCAATAATGTAATCTCATGATGATGACTAGAGCAAGCTAGTCGAAACGTTGAGACCTAACCAAAAGTGCGACGAAATAAGAAGTGCGAACGAATACTGGTTTCTCTGCAAACTGATCCATATACTTTTTTTGTCAATAATGTGTTTTTCGTGTTAAAGATGGTATCATACTTTGTTTTTATCAAAGAAATACAGATTCATGGGCAAAAATACAAGAGAGATCATACGGTCACAGTCATCTGTGAAAATTTCAGTCCCATACGTTGCCCACTTTTTGAGAAAACAGTGAAAAGCGGCCACAGCATTTTTTAAGTCTTTTCTCTTTTATTTTTGATCTTTTAAAAGATCAAACAGATTTTCGGTCGTTGTTTTACTAATTTCTGGATAAATACACCATTTCAGGCGGAGAAAATTTAACGTTAGGTTGCTACTAGCTTCATCTTCATACCCAGAAAGTTATACGTAAATCTGTGAGCATTTCTGTTTTGGTCTCTTACCAAAGTATGATACTACCTTTAAGTCGGCTTTACGTATGTGACTTAGGCCTACATGGAATGTTGTTGGCATGTTCGTCTTGCCTGCAGGCTTGCCTTTGGCATACAGCTTTACTCCGTATGGTGTTCTAGCTACGTGTACGCGTTTTGTACAATATTACCAACAAGTGACTGGGATAAGTCTTTGAGATGATGTTCGCTCTCCAGCAAGCGGTACCCCATCAGGTTCATCATCTCCGCACAGCGTCCTTGTTGCTCAATCTCCCGGGCCAAGTTGAACGGAATGCGGCGTCGCCAGGCCTGGAAGACCTGGTTGGAATTCTTCTGGGTGGCGAAGTCGTCCTGCTGGCCGTAGACGGACCTGGTGTTGGTCTCGATCCACGTCAGCACGGACTTTGGCACTCGGCGCTGGCCGAGGAACGAGTAGATCCTCCGGGCAGCCCCGAGCGGATTCTTCGCCACGTCTTCGTACCGCAAGAACATGTACCGTCCCCGGAAGGCGTCACTCCGTTGCACCAGCTGGAAGTTTCGTAGGTTGTTCGCGCAGTACCAACTTAGTGCGCGCTTGGCAAAATCCGTCAGGAGTGACTTCGACTCAGTGTTGGATCTGCTCAGCTTAGGCCTATCCTCCATCACTTTTACCATGGACATGATCACGGGGCGTGGATCTCTCACTAGATGTATCACCTTCAGGTTGATGTCCTTGTCGTTAATCATCGGAAGCAGCTTCTTCATGTCTGTAATCCGGATTTCTTTGAAGACGATGTGTTTACTCGCCCGGCAGCTTCTCTCGGCCGCACTTGCCGTGACTACACAGCCCGCATCGTCGGGGACAAATGTTGCGTTGCTGCCGCTGACGCAGACTTCGTACAGCCTTGGCACCCGGTGTTGTAGCGTCTTGAAGGGCTGCCTCGCCAGGTATTTAAGGTAGAAGTCCAGTTGATGGAAGTCGCAGCGGAACATCTTGTGCAGCATGTCAAGCAATAGGTCCTCCCCTTGATCGCTGGACGCTTTTTCGTCAGGCAGCCTCAGCCACATGGAGTGTCCCGGCTCAAAGAGGTAGAAGATGTCCCGGCTGTTGCCGAGCAGCTCGCCCACGAAGGAGGACCCGGTCCGCATGCTGGCTAAGATCAGGACCCGCTGGGATCCGTCCGAGGTCGACGCCGAAGCAGCAACAGCAGCAGCCACGTCCAGTGGGGCTCCTTGGAGCCGTCCAGATCCAGCGGCCACACCAGTATTCCTGTCGGCCCGTGCATCCACGGCGTATCCCTGCTCCAGAATCTCCCGGTCATAAGTCTCATCCAGACGCACTCGCCCAATCGGTAACACCCTTATCAGGACATTGAACAAGACAAGCAGACTTAGGCACAGGGTTAGGAAGCATCTACGCAAAGAAGCTCTGGAGTAATACGCCATAATCGCGACCAGATCACTCGTCACAAAACAGTTTCAGGCCTATCCCAGTAACTGCAGCTGATCCTGAGCGCGCCAAAAAATAAGTGTCCACCCTTAGGCCTACTCTTATCGACGTCACGACATTCAAGTCCACGTAACAAGTTGATTATCGGCACCACAATGAATTGCACCACAGTATCTTGATTCGAAATAAAGATACCAAAGTTTCACTGTTTGTTTTAGTAAAACGGTTCATGAAAATCCGTCGCACCACATCGAGAATATTGTTATGGGTTTGGTCCCCGATAGCATGTGAACTCATGGATGTAGCAGCCGGCGTTGGCAGTGTGACACGTACACACACTGAACGCGCCTCAAAACTAGAAATTGGGATTGGTGTCCGGAAGAAATTGAGCAAGACAAAACCACGATCATGCTTCGAAGTCGTGCTCAATAATTCCTGTGCATTGTTAAAATATTGAAAGGTTTTGCAATCATCATTTATCAGGAAAACAGACAATGCGACAGCTGTTCA
The DNA here is from genome assembly GCA_963971285.1 of Astropecten irregularis. NCBI lineage: Eukaryota > Metazoa > Echinodermata > Asteroidea > Paxillosida > Astropectinidae > Astropecten > Astropecten irregularis. The sequence continues at coordinate 9,400,092 of OZ020255.1, forward strand.
TGAACCGTGTGGGAAAAAAAAATGTAATCGATCGTGAAAAATTAATAGAAAACTACATTGTTCTGCAGTTTATTAGAGAATGGTGCAGAATTCAACAGATGTACAGGGCATTGCATCACCACACTACCATCAGTTTTACATGTAACAATGATGATGATGTTACTGCTTTTGTTGTTGTTGATGTTGATGTTGATGTTAATGTTGATGTTGATGTTGATGTTGATGTTGTTGTTGTTGTTGTTGTTGTTGTTGTTGTTGTTTGTTGTTGTTGTTGTTTTTGTTGTTGTACGTTGCTGTTGTTGTGTTGTGTTGTGTTGTGATGTTGATGTTGTTGTTGTTGTTCTTGTTGATGTTGTTGTTTGTTTTTGTTGTTGTACGTTGCTGTTGTTGTGTTGTGTTGTGATGTTGATTTTGTTGTTGTTGTTCTTGTTAATGGTGCTGTGTTGTTGATGTTGTGTTGTTGTGTTGTGATGTTGATTTTGTTGTTCGTGTTGGTGTTGTTGTTCCGAACATTCAGGGGCCAATTTCATAAAACTGTTCAGCACAAAAAGTTGCTTAGCGCAAAAATGTCTCGCACAATAAAACAAACCGCCATTGAAAATTCCATTTGATATCCATGGTCAGCGAACAACAACCAAAGAACAATCACAAGTGATAGGCCTACACAACACGTGGCAATTTGTTTGTTAACCCTGTTTTTTTTAAAGACAGAAATGTCATGCTTAGCAAATTTTTGTGCTTAACAGTTTTATGAAATTGGCATCAGGACTTTTGCCCCAGGCCATTAAACCCAGGGTTGATTTTTTTCCCACTCATCAGTGAAATTGAGAGCCCCGCCCCTTTCACTTTCCCTGAACTACTAAATTTGAACTCAGTATCATTGTATTATCCTTCAATTAAACCCTTGCTAAATAAATATTTGGATAACTTGTTATGCAGTATCATGTTAGCAGTGGTGTTATTCTCAATTCTATCATTGCTTACGCTAATTTTACCCGAACTGTTCATTAACATTTTTTGGCAATCCCTCGATCGAAGATTATTATCATTTTTAACCTGAACCTGATAATTGTAATGTCGCCCTCTATTGACATAAAGCTAGCCCACTTATGGTGACGTCAAACATAAACTTGTACCATGCTACCAGTGGCAAGCTGGCACTCTGCGTACGCGTACGTGCACAACACGGCGAAGATACCTATAGCAGGGCGTGAAGCACGAATGCGACTGACACAAGTTTATTTCGTAGCAAAACCACATACCGGAAGTGCAACAGTGAGTCGTGTATCGTGACTTTGTGTTCATCTTGTGGGCGGTAGTGTGGTAGACTGTTTCCAAAACTTCGAGCAAAGCCATCAACTTTTTCTTTCTAAAAATCCACGAACTGACTTCGATCACAGTCGTTTTCGGTAGTGTGTGATTTAACCGTTGTAGTTGTCAGAGGACGTGCGACCAGGAAGAACAATTGCCATTTGGGAATAGGACAAAATCAAGTTAGTTAAGAAGGTAAGCTACATTTACTTTTCGAATTAAATTATCCGTGATTGATTACCGCGTAGCCAACTTTTGTGCCCAGTTTTCGGACACCGTATCTTTCTTGGCTTCGTGATAAACACGGATGAAAAGAATTGTGTTAAGTTCACCGTCACAGAATTACAACATCGCTCATAAGTAGACTAGGCCTAAATGATCATTTTTGGCATTAGGCCACATAAAAAAAAAAAATTGTTTAGCGTCCACCTGTTCCAAATTTTCTAGGTAGGAGGGAGGTTTTTATTTTTATTTTTTATTTTAAGGATAGAATGGCAACATGCCTGTGAAAGAAAAGATACATGGTATTCATGGTCAGAAAACATGTTAGGAAGATACTGAAGACCATAGAAGCTTTCAAGCTAGATATCTGACCATTGGAAATTTCAGTAGACTAGAGAAACCTAAGTATGTAGACTTGACTCAAGTCGGGTTACGGTAGTTCTAGTCATGCGCTCGGCTGATACCTTCAGTCCGCCACATCGGTACAAATTTCCGGAACGTTGATTATCAAATGTCCCTTCCGCTTAAATTTGTACATTTTTCGCATGCTGCGGCTTCTACCCCAGGTGGCCTTCATGATGTTTAGTCCGAAAATTACGGTAGATATTAGCGCACACTGCTTTTACATACAAGGAATAATTGTTTCCCCAAATATTTATTTTTTTTGAGACAAATAAAAAATAAAAAAATAATACAGGTCGGGCTCATATCGGAGGTCGGGCGGGGACGCTAAACAAGTAATTTTTTTTTATGTGGCCTTAGTGTAGTTTACGCCATCCATATTATTTTCAGTATTTATTTGGGTAAGAAACTGTTTTGTTTTCAGTTTTCACTGAAATATTGCAGAAATAAGTTCTTTTTAGGGTTTTCAGGACCCATGAATAAATTTGCTTTAAGTAACAAATCTCATTTTGGAACAGAAGAAGGTAAATAAATACTGAAAATAATATGGGTGGCGTAAACTACACTAACCCCTAATTTTTAAAGATTTTCTCTAGTAGCTAGGTAGCTACAAATCAACATTTTAATTTTAGCCTGTTGTCATTTAGGCCTAGTCAAGTTCTCTTTTTCAAGCATTGAAAAAATGAAAGATTTAACTTTTTAGTTTTTACCTTTTCAATTTAATTTGAGTTTGCTTGGAGTTAGGAGGACGATCCTAGCAGGATCTTTATCGAAGGCTTAATGGTCAAATCCTGCTAGGATCAGAATTTCTCAGGCAATCCTAACTCCAACTTTCAAGCATTTTATGGTTTTCAATTTCAGGTTGTTATTTTGGCTGATGGGCAGTTTGTAGCAGTTTAGTTTAACATTCATTATTTCATGTCTACACTTTTTGTGGTAACGCTCAGTGTACAGGTTACATGTACCTGTTCTTCACTTTTTCAAAAGCTAGCGTCTCCAAAAATAGGCCCCCTATCCAAGCTGTTGTCAAGAACAATACAATGAGCTTATTTTGTGGTTTTGATATTGTTTTGCCAGAATTGTGCCTCCAACTCCAAGGTTCGTAGAATACATTGTAAATATTACAAATGTTTTCTCAGTCTTTGATATATTACTTCTTGTTCAAATCCAAGACCTGTGATCATTAACTTATCTGACATGTAGGCCTAATTAGATAATTATCAAATACAACCACAAGGGAAACTGACTGGAATTAAACTTAGTCATTGAAAAGTGAACAAAGACAAATTGACTGGAGCGGGATTTGAATCAGTGACCTCCTGAGCACCGTACAGGCGCTCTACCAACTGAGCTATCCAGCCCTACGTTGATGGTGTCCCTAATAATCATGTATCTTTGTTTGTTTGGCAGTCAGAAGCCATGAAACCACACACATACTGCCATATCCCAGGGATCATTTCATCGATCGATACAAACATATTTTGAACATACTTGTTAATGTATCCATGTTCATATTTTTGGATAATTAAGAAACGTACAAACATGCCTCTTAAATCTTTTCTTCAGCCTTATTTGTAAGACATTTTTAAGACAACTTTAAGATTTTTCTTTATGTTTTTTAAACAATGACACACCAAGCTACTTTGATCTTTGGTTTTTCTTTTGAACAATGGTAAGCTAGAACACTATGCTTTTTATTATGCCAGCAAAAAAAAAAAAAAAGGTTTACTTTGTATAAACCTACGGCTACCAGTACATAAACCGTTCGCTCAAAAATACCATTTGAAAGAAATAATCTGTTCAGTAAAGCATACTTTGTATCACAGTTACTAACAATAATACATTGAATATGAAGTCGGGTGAAAAATATTTGAGGTTAACCGCGCAGCTTAATAATACTCCTTAGGCATTTTAACCATCAGTATAATTTATTTATTTGTTTATTTGTTTATATTTTTGGGGAAAGAGTTTATTTATTACATTTGCTTTTAGAACATTGAACTTTGAAAACACTTGAGACCACGTCCACGGTTAGTCAGCCCATGGCACAATGGTGCTTCAGTAATGGTGCTTTAATACACACATGAGTCATGATACATTCATCGTTGATGATAAAGCATCATCAGAAAATAGATACACACCCTTGGAATTTAGTTCCGGACCCTCTGGTCATACTGTAATTACTGACAAAGTCTACAAACTGTCTACAAACTGTGCAACGCATTCATGAGCAATGAGAGAACTGCTATACATGTAGGTCCTTACCTATGGAAACCAACTCATGGGAAGCGCAGACGTGGTCGGCCTAAAACTACTTGGAGAGATGTCATTCAGAGAGATCTCTCACTCCTAGACACTAGGTGGTCAGTTGAAGATGCAGAAGTGGCAGCTCAAGACCGGTCCATTTGGAAGTTTTTCTCAAGTCAGGCAGCAAGTGCAGAAAATGCATGAAGCTTTCCAGTTAGTTGGTTTGTTAGTTACAAGCTGTAACCGACAACTACTGACAAAAACAAGATGGTGACCAATAGGCCTTTCTTTTGCAACGTCTCAGCCTGACTTTTTGGCAACCAAGATGGCGGAAACTATGGAGAGCCATCAAAGCCAGGCATAAAAAATAACTACTATTTGTACACAATGTTTCATGAACATTGAAAGATTTTCCTGAATGTAATGGAAACAACACTAAGCAATGATGGTATTTGAATTTTGTTAGAGCTATGGAAAGTTTTTAAAATGTTGAATTTTGGTTACGGCGTCTGCGGAAAAGACGAAATGATTTGCAACATTTGGCCGCCCATGCCAACCATGATACTCTGGCAAAAAAAAAAAAAATTTCCATCCATTTTCTGGTACATATTCATTTTTGTGCAAGAACTGTGCACAATGGCACAAACAGTCTAAAACAACGAGATTTAATGCTACACATGATGGAAGTACATATTGTACATTAGATATGAAAGTGATTTTGCGGTAACACTATAAGACATGTGTTATACTCTCTAATTAATGTCAGAGTTAAAATTGCTCTAAAAAGAGCCTGTTTAAAGGCATTGCATACGTTTGGTAATGACTCTGAAAATTTATGGCAATAAAAACTTACTTGGTGAGAAGTACAGCTGCTTTGGATAGTATAATGCATATTGAGAAACGTTCGATTCGAAGTACCGCGGTTATGGAAAAATATGTCACTTTTTATCTCCAAAAGTTATGAATCTGAGAAGCGTTATGGCCGTAACGCTTCTCAGCTATTGACTACCTGTTATCTGGCGTGAAATAACCGCTCTAGTTTGTCGCCAAAATCTCACAAACGCTACCACCTTTTGAATTGAAACTTTCACAGGTTAGTTTTATGGTATATATATACAATTATATTGGTTTGAAACAAACAATAGGCTCAAATTACCAAACGTATGCAATCCCTTTAAACTCAACGTTCCGGCCAGTAGGCCTATACTCTCAGGCTGGCTGTCTTCTTTCCTTAAAGGTACTATCATACATGTACTTTGGCAGCTTACTGAAACCGAAATCTTCACAGATTTACATGTACCTACATGTATAACTTACAGTGTATAAAGATGGTGATGGTAGATAGAAACATACAGTTTTCCGCCTGAAATGCTGTATTTGTCCAGAAAGGAGTAAAACCAGTGACCAAAATCATGTTTGATCTTTTAAAGATCTGAAATTTTCTGAGATGACTGAAATTTTCACAGATGACTGTTACTGTATCTTCTTCCTTGATATTTGTGCCCATGAATCTGTATTTCTTTGACAAAAACCAAAGTATGATTACCTTTAACAGTGAATGAATCATAATAATGACCACGATTGTTAAAAAAAAACCTTAAAAACCGGAAGCAACATCCTGTTAAGGGTAGGGCCACATTCCATCATGGTCACCTTCAAATGATAATACTAGTACATGTACATCCATCTCTGGTCATATTATACACAGTGACTAATTGGCTTCCCACAACTGGCCAGTCAGTGGGTTGAAGTAGAACAATTCCTGGTTTTCAGTCTCTCTGATGGTCGGAGGATCTAAAACAAACAAGCTGTGGAGAGAACAAAGGAAGTCCCACTGATGAGGTCATGTCCTTGTCTGTGTTAGTCAATGCACAATGGGTTCATTGTCTCGGAGTTAAATACAACAACAGTACCATACATGTACATGTGTACAGTGTATGACACATGTACATACAGTACCATACATGTACATGTGTACAGTGTATGACACATGTACATGTACATCACATGTGAAGTGTAATAGGGGTGCACATGTGTACAACAGTACATGTATGTATAAAACATGTGCCCATGTGTACATTTTCATATGTACACTATGTGCCATACTGCCATATGTACGAAATCATAGGAAATAGCACTTGTACAATGTCAACACACATGTACAGCATGCATATTGTGCATTACAAGTAATAAATTGTAATAAAAATCGAGGGCTCGAATTTTGTGAAAAAAAAAGCACTGGACAGCAGGGGCCGATTTCATAAAATTTACGACGCGTGGCAGAGATAAGACGCATCCTTTCTCTATTCTTTCTGCGACATGTCGCAGCTACGACGCGTCGCAAACCGAGTTGCGAGTTTGCGACGCGTCGCAGAGCTTTATGAAATCGGCCCCAGGTCTCATAACTGACGCATTTTACTAGACATGAACTTTTTTCACAAGACATGGCATTCATATAAACTTATAATAATTGTATTGCAAAATTGGGTCAAAATCTTCAATTTAGGAACCATTTTATTTTGTGCAAGGAAAACAAAATCACTAGACAGCCAGACTAGTGCAGTTCACACTTTACTAGACCGACACTGAAATTGCTAGACTCGGTCCTCGGTCATTTTGAGCCCTGAAACTGCTCATCAGCCAAAAATCACCATGATGCTTGGAGTTTAATAGGAGGACCTGACGTGTTTCAATCCTAGCTGGATCTTTCTCAAACTTAAGCCCACCGCACACTATACGATCCGACATTCCGACTAGGACCCGACTGGTTTTTGGAAGGATCGCAAAGCATTCTGGGAGTCTTAACCGTGATTGTTCCCAGTCGCAGACCCACTCTGATGGCCAGTCGGCAAGATTCGACTGTCGAATCACGGTTAAGACTCCCAGAATGCTTTGCGATCCTTCCAAAAACCAGTCGGGTCGTAGTCGGATCGTATAGTGTGCGGTGGGCTTAATGCTACATGAGAAAGATCCTTCAAAAAAGATCCTGCTAGGATCATAACACGTCAGCCCCCCAAATTCCAATAACTGTATTAAATTAATTAACATTGTACTCATTTCTTATCTTTATCAAAGATTCATGTTTTATTAAATTTATTCATCAAAAATTTGTTTGGCTTTCCAATGCTAATGCACTCTCCTTGGGGGACGAAAATGAATGAATGTGTAAATTCCTTGAGTTTGTCACTTCAGGGTCATGATGAGTACAACATTGTCCATACATTGATCAGCAAACCTTTTCACAGATGTACAACTGTCCTTGAATGGATTACACGCATAATGTGCATTGTACAGTTAACCTTCAGATTAGAATTGAAATCAATTGTAACCACACATAGGATGTGCTGCATAGTATGTCCATCTCTAGGTCGTCCTCAGACGAGCCTTCCATCGTCGCTTCCAGTCATTTTGGTTTTCGATACTTTCTGCCAGCTCGCTGGTGCTTTGCACTCCTGCGTCCTTCTCTAGAACGTCCAGATATGTTATTGTGGGACGTCCTCGCATGTCCATGTTACTCAAATATTGACAGTACCCACAACTGCCCCAAAATATAGTCTGTTTATTTTTTGGAGTTAGGAGGACCTGACATTTCGATCCTAGCAGGATCTTTGGGCCTGTTTGTTTAAATGCACCGGATCCCAAACTTTGGGATCCATGTCCTATGCAGGGTACGCTAAAATGGGATCCGGATCCGCAGGATTCGTCATAAACAAACAGGCCCTTTATCAAAGCCTGTGATAAAGACCCTTCTCAAAATGTCAGGCCCCAATCCTAAGTTCTTCAAGCATTTTACAAATTTCAGGTTATTAAAATGAGCAGCAGTTTATTACTTGTAGGCCTGTCTCTTTATTTCAGTTCAACTGACATGATTATACTGTACTTCCACATTATACTGTACTTGTAATGTATGATTTATACAGTACAACCATAGAGCTCAAATCAGTTTGTAGCTCTATGGTACAACGTGTACTGTATGATTTTAAAATGAATATTATGTGCAGCAATAACCAGCCCCTTTCATTTGTTATGAAATGTGCTAACCTTGCTATTCCAAGCTAGCATACTGTATTATAAGTGCAAACGTTAAGGTCAGTATATTGAGTATTACAGTGAATGGAGATTGTTGAATGGCAAGTACGTGTAATACTGTACAGTCTGAGCATGGAGCTAGGAAGAGACTGTAGAAACTATGGGGTCACTCTGTCCTTGAACCATTGACTAGTCTGGTATGGGTGGTCTGGTCTTCACATGCACAGTCTCTGTGTACCTGATAATATGTATTTATAGCCACTTGGTTTTATCTTTTCAGTGGGATATGGAAATTAATTTGGTACATGTACAGGCTACAGTATGGGCCACTCATATAGTTAAAGTGGTGTTATCTTGGGGTTGTACGCTAGAGTACTAAGAAAATATTATTTGCGGTTGAATTTCAAAAACTTAACTCGAAAACTTAACTCGAAACTCGAAAACTTAACTCGAAACTCGAAATCTTACCTCGAAACTCGAAAACTTAAGTCGTAACTCGAAAACTTGACTCGAAACTCGAAAAACTTAACTCGAAACTCGAAAACTTAACTCGAAACTCGAAAACTTAACTCGAAACTCGAAAACTTAACTCGAAACTCGAAAACTTAACTCGAAACTCGAAAAAATAACTCGAAACTCGAAAAGTTAACTCGAAACTCGAAAATTTAACTCGAAACTCGAAAATTTAACTCGAAATTCGAAAATTTAACTTGAAACTCGAAAATTTAACTCGAAACTCGAAAATTTAACTCGAAACTTGAAAACTTAACTCGAAACTCGAAAACTTAACTCGAAACTCGAAGAAAAGAAACCCTCTAAACTAGAGACCGGGTTCGGCGAAATTTCTGTGACAACATGGGGATCGATCCGCCATTACTGAAATGGGCACTGCGCCGGCGCTTTACTATCTTTGCTGTGTACGTACGGCGTAGGCCTTTGTACTGTAGTTTACGCATGTGCTCCGTCACCCCGTTGCTGTATACGTAATTTGTGCCCATAATAGTAATGACGGCACGGGCCCATGCGATCACAGTGCCACAGTACAGGGGAGTATTGTGCGTCCGCCCTCTAGTTTACGTGTATCTCTATGGGTTGTACATGTACATACTTGTAGTTGTAGGCCTACATATACATTGTGTACGTGTATGGACCGTGCTTTCCTTTTCCATATTTTTTTATCTGCATTTTCTCAAAATGAGAAAAACAACAGCATTATAAACAAACCAGGTTTTCTGAAGAGAAAATACTGGTAGATAGAACAGCGTTCATAGAGCGTATTGATTGTATGCCTTGCATACAGGTTTGTTGAATGTATACATGTACATACTAGCAAATGTGTACAGTATAAATATGTTCAGTATCTCTAAGCACAAAAAATACATATAATCTGTCATAAGGCCTATGCTGTCATTTCCATTAATTTATAACATATGAATTAAACAAGTACAAATGAAGTCTAGTAATAAATTGATGTATGTAATCTCTAACTTTTTTACTTTAATTTAATGAGTTGTCTTTTGAGTCCCCGCCTCTGCCTCGTTTCAGCCCCGCCCCCAAAAGTTTACAAATGCAGTGTTGCCATGGATGTTATTCATAATTGCATTGATAATTCGTTTGTGTTTCGGAAAATCTAAGTTAAACTGGCGGGACTTGTAGTCTATTCGATAATTTCATATTGATAAAAAAATTAAATTATTTGAACGAGAAATATGCAATGTTCAATAGCGCTCCGCACTAATGACGTCACAAAATCCCCGGATGTCAGACAAACATTGACTCACACACGTAGTGTACAAGCACGCGCACACGCACACACGTTTGCATGGTTCCAATGTTTGTCTGAGATCCGGTGCTATTTTTAGCGCAAGTGCGGAGCGCTATTTACAATCATAAGGTTCTGAGTGGAACTGAGTGGAATTTAACATCTAAAATTCTAATCTTAGGATGGGATCTATTATGTATGTTTATTTGCAGATTTCAGAGTTTGTGTAATACTGATACGAGGCAGGAATGGCGTCGGAAGCCAGGGGAATCTGTGGTCTACCGCTGCGGCAAGTTGTGTGGGTCTTCGTCACCTTGATCGTCATGACAAGGACGACTTGCCGAGCTCAATGTGAGTACAGCCTTTTGACAATGTTATATACAGGGTCGTGTTCTGGGTTATTTCCATACTACGTTGGAACACAGATATATAACAAACACATGGCTTTTTACAAACCTGGGCTCCGGCTCAGTCTCCGGCTCAGGCTCCGGCTTCATCTCTGTCATGCTGAAAATATGGGTTTTAATAGCGCTGCGCACTTGCGCTAAAAATAGCACCGAACCTCAGACAAACATTGCAACGTGGCCATGCAAACGTGTGGTGAGTGGAAGCATGTGTGGAAGTATGTGTGCGCGTCGCGCGTGGTGTGACGTCATTAGTGCGGAACGCTATTGAAGCTGAAGCTCTGTTTTCCTTTTCAAACTGGAGAATCTACTTCGAACCGCTGCCAAAACCCCCTATTTTGATACCCGTTATTTTAGAATGGATTCACAAAATGGAGCTGGGGCCTTTTGCTACATGTGCATTGTATGTAGGCCCTAGATACCGAACATCATCCTTGGCTCCCAGTTTTTGTGTTAAACTTAAAAGCAGAGTTGTGGGGTTGCAACTTTTCCTCGGATCAGATGATTTCCTTGTTTTTCACTCCACTCTCTAATGCCAATGAAAAATGGAAAACACTGGACAAGCCAACTTACCAACTATGGTACATGTAAAGCTTGGAATTTCCTTGTTTTTTAATGTTAAGTCCAAGTTGCCTGCCTGGGAATTGCACAACATACCTATATTTATCCGGGATTAAACATTTTCAGGAATTATGTAGTATGAATAGGAAATTGCTGTGTTGTCTCACTGTATGCATACATTATGTGGATCAGGTTGTGGAAACACCATGTAAGAATCGTTCATACTTTTGCACAAGTTTCTGTTTCGTTCGCACTTCTCGTAAGGTCTCAATGTTTCGACTAGCCTGCTCTAGTCCTCATCAGGAAACCCACATACTGTACCAATTGTCACCATGCAAAGCCTCAAATCTTTCTTGTATTTTATTTTATTTTATCGTCCACGAGGCTTAAACATCCTGATTTGGGGTTTTGAGTCGGATCACGTTTCATGCAGTTTAGACGTCAGCGGACCAGTTAAAAGTTACCCTTTCAAAATCTATGTTCATAGTGTAAGAGTGCATTGGCCACCAAATCTATGACATCATAATTGTTGGTATCCTTCCCTTCCCCCTGCCCCCTGCCCTTCAGACGTCAGACCCCAACCCCTCCCCCTTCCCCCTCCCCTTTCCGTCCCAGACTGCCAGCAATACATACATGTTCAACATGTTGGGAACTGTTTGTATGTGTAGTATACAGGTACATCATGTACACATATATCATGTACACGTATACATGAATGTATGCAGTACATGTAGTACGCATACAGTCACACCAGGAAAATAGGTATAACATTACATGTACAGTGTCTGAAATACAACCGTGATTGAAACCAATAACATGAAACCACACCATTGGCAGCCCGGATGCTTTATACCAAAAACAAGTGTTGAAACCTAAAACCAAATTATGTTGGGAAATGTATTGTCCCATTGGAAATGATATTTTTTCTTTCGTTTTCTTGCTTTTATATGTTTTGGTTTGGTTTGGGGTTTTATTTTTATTTATCAGTTCTGGCAACAAGAAGACTTGAAAGTTCTTCTATGGAAACAAAACAAATTCTGTTATAATTTTGCATTGCTGCTTTTCATCCATTCGTGGATGTTGCCTTCTTCTGTAACAAAAAAAATGCCAAAAACTTGTAAACCAAAAATCTTGTCATGATGAATTCTGTAGCAGTAGTGACATGTACTACTGTGCATTCTCTTGTACATCTACACTGTTCTTCAGATCTCATATTTCATGAAAACAAGTTCTGGACAGCTGGTCTGGTAATTGAAGCATTTTACTAGACCTGAACTTTTTTCACTAGACCTGTGACAGTCATGTACATACATATAAGAAAACCGTAATTGGTTGCAATATTGTATCAAAGATCATCGATTTAGGAATCATTTTATTTGTGCCGAGGAAAACAAAATCACTAGACAGCTGGACTTGTGCAGTACACACTTCACTAGACTGACACTGAAATCACTAGACTCCGTCCACGGTCTAGCCGTCTAGTGGATACATGTATTTCGAGCCCTGTTCTTTATGTACGTGTATCCATGTTTATTTGTGGTTAATTTTTTATCCCAAAAAGTTTTAAAATCATTCTGAAGTGGTGGAGTCAAAAGATATACTGTAGTGTATATAATTGAAAAGCTTAATTCTAGCAAAAAAAACTTTTAAAAAAATGAAGAAAATTATGAGTTAATATCTTCACTGTATGTGGATCGGTTTGCGGAAACAAACCGATCCACATACATGTACACATCTTCACTGTGTGACAATTTTGCCAAAAGAAAAGACTGTCTGTGTGTGAGCCAGCAGAATTTGTTGGCAAAAATTCCAAGTATCTCTGATTTTATACGAACCCATTATTTTTTGTGGTTAAATAATATTAAAGCCGGTCCTGATGAATAGTTTTCCAGGCGAGGTTACGGCGGTCAGTATTAATTTTGGCAGTTTCAAGTCAACCGGACATCTGTGGTAACCTTTAATGAGATTTTAGGCTGTGCATGTAGGCATCGCAAGCTGGTCAGCTAGCACAGTATACACGTGTGCGGTTTGTGGTAGCACCAACGTGATGTCTTTTGCTGAGTGTCGCTGGTTCTCATTAGTTCCTCTGGTTCTTTTCAGAACCTAAAATACTCAGAAAAAGTTATCATTTTTAAGCCTTCATTTTAATAAAAAATAAGGAGAGCTGCAAATCACTCTCCTTAAATCAACGTAGAGAATTTAGGAGAGTTATTTGCTCTTGCTAACAAAAATCAAGTTTGAGCTGCAAATTCAAGAGATGCAAAATTTTGCTTGTCCTGTTGAACATTAATTTTTGTATTTTCCGCAAAGGGCAAATGTTGGCTGGAAAAATGGAGGAGAGCAGAGGAGAGTGATCACTCTCACTCTCCTTAAAAATCAAGGTCTGCATTTTACACATGGTATCACTGAGCATCTTTAACCCAACCATTGGCTTCATATTATTCTGGTTTTTAGTTTGTTTGTTTGTTTTTGGCCCCTACAAGAAATTTGTGAAAAGATCTAGACAAGATCTGGGGCCTATTTCATGGCTCTGCTTACCGCAGATTTTGGCGCTTATGATTCTTATTCTTTGCTTACGAGCTTAGGGTAAGCGTCAAATTTCTACCCAAGTTGAGAAATCCTTTGTTAAATTAGTTATTAGCCTTTGAGCATGTTGAGGAAGATCTTGCTAGGATCAAAATGTCAAGCCTTCGCTTCCTACATGTGATTCCAAGCAAATCCTTAATTCTATGCTTTCAACTAAGCAGAACCATGAAATTGGTCCACCCTGTTTGAGCACTGGCTACAGGTTTTTTTTTTTTTTTTAATAAATCGACTAGATGATGGAAGGAATTTTGCAGTGTAATTTTACGCCGCTGTAACAAAACACGGCAGGACCCACAGATATCTAGGCCATTGTAACAGTTGATCATCATGATCATTAGCGATCGTAACACACCATACCAGTGCTTTGGAATTTGTACACATAAACTGGGATTGGGAGCCAAGGATGATGTCCAGTGTACATACCTGAATGTCTAGTGTAGCAGTGTCAATTAAAGCAGCATTCCACTGTCCTGGTTTGGTCATTAGTAGTCAATTTGTGCATCCCCCCCCTATGAAACCTAATGTAATCAGCAGATCATGTCTGTAAATTGCAATATCACAGCCCTGAGACTGTGACAGGTAAATATAACACGACTGTTATACTGACAGGTTGATTGATTGTATTTTCCCCTTCACTGACTGATTCTTCATACATGTGAGGAGATCCATGCTGTTCATCTGGTTGGGTTCCTCCTGTTGGTTGTGAAATAGAGAGTCATGCATCTTCTGCATAATTATAGTGAAAGTTGAAACTTCAAAAACTGAAAAATTGTCATAACTTTCATTTATGCATACATGTGTACAAATTAGATTACTTACATGTACATGGTACACGTACATGTGTGTACAGTTATACACATATGCATACATTACACACCTGCACACAGTCATATAGGCTACACATGTGCATGTGTAGAATTGCAGGATCCTCGCTAAAGATTTTTAAAGAGTTTAAATAAATAATGAAATAAATAGATGCATAGGCCCTATTTAATTTTAAAAATAAGTAGAAAAAAGAATTGCTAAAGGAGTTAACTGTAATAAACATTTTTTTAACTTTCTTCTTTCCGTACAGAGGAAATTTGTATTGCATTGAGCTTAATTAAACAATTGAACAATTAATGTAGATTTATTTATAAAAAGATATTTATTACAAAACGTTGTTCACCTCAAAGTACCGGTATATACATGTTGGGCCATTATGTAGGCCTGATGGGGAATGATGCAAAAGGTAGAAAAGTTAGTGTTTATAAAGGGAGCATATAGGATTTGTAAAGATGTGCGTTTTGGCTGAATTTGGTACTTAAACAGAAGTGAAGTTCTCAAACTTCCTTACAGACGTTGTTTCATGTACCTTTTTATGCTTTGTTCATCTGGAAAGCAGAAATACGTCCGAAATAATCTTGCCCCCCTCCAAATCCTTCACGGTTGCACCTTGCTTTTGAAAAGCTAAAAAGATCGTTCAGGCGAACAATGTTTTTAAATTAAAAAAAAGACACTAAATCTTGATTTCCTTGGAAAAATCCAGCATCTGATGAACCAAGATTTCCCATGGTGACTGTTTGCACTGTTTACAAACTGTTGAGTCCATTTTCTGTCTCAAACAGGAGGCCTTGCGAATCCTGTACGCTGCCTGTAATTGTACATGCATGTTTTAATGTGCATGCATCAACAGTCTTACAAGTTTTAAATACATACTGTATGTAGATGATAAAATGATAGGTCTAGGCCTATCTACATGTACTGTACATGTAGGATGTACAATACATGCAAATTTGTGCATATTGCCCAAACCTGACATGACCTATTTTGTGCAAGTTGGGTCAACGTTCTTCTGCTTTGAATTAGAAAGGAATTTCAGAAGAGTCTGACTGGAACTGATTATAATCAAAAACATTCTTATGACCCACGCAAAGTGCGGCTGCACTGCTCAGAAAGTTCTGTAAAAACCCAAGTTTTCAATACCACAAATCTTAGGTTTTGTATTTTGTGTTTGCACCAGGTTTAAAGGTAATTTCATACTTTGGTTTTTTGTCAAAGAAATGGAGATTCATTGGGAAAAAATATCAAAGAAGATACAGTAGCAGTCATCTTTGAAATTCACAGTCCCATACGGTGCCTACTTTTTGAGAAAACAATGTTTAAGAAAAATCTTTTTACAGGATTTGACATCTTCTGACATCAAAACTGTTTTTAGTCATTGGTTTTACTCTTTTCTGGATAAATGCAGCATTTGAGGCATTTGTTTTTATCATTATCTTTGGACGTTTTGAAATGATGTTTTCCGAAATTATTATGGCACAAGGAAATGTTTTCCTTATGAAAACGGAACTTCCTTAACAAAAGTGAAAGCAACAATAATATTATGCAAATGATTTATTACCCTTCACTGCTGTAGATGAGCTTTTCACTAAGTAAATAAATGCACATGAAAAAATCATGCGCTGACTCGGGTGGGATTTGAACCTTCAACCTCCTGCTTACGAGTTAACATTGATAATTTCACCCTTTAAAACAATCTGCTTTTGTTCCAAATTACACGCGTCCCTATTAACCCTTGAACACAGTCTGCACACCACAGTTTACCACACTTGTTTTTTTCCCTGTGGTATCCTGAATACCACAATGCACCACAGTGTGGTTTGTGTGGTAATCTGTGGTTTATGATCCAGTTCCCCTGTGGAGACTGTGGTAATGTGTGGTAAGCAGCAAATCTACCACAGTCATGCTAGTAATGGTGTATCACCATGAATCGTGTTTTCCCTCCGTCTTATTAATTTCAATTTCTCATTTTGTTCTTCCTTTTCCCGTACAGCTGATTTATGCAAAGATGCCAAGACATGCGGTGGCTGCATTGTACTGGATCCATCCTGTGTGTGGTGCAAACAAGAGGTACATAAAGAGAGACAAATTTCAACATTGGCTTAAACAGGAGTAACAACCAAATTTCCAAGTGTTGTGTATCACTTGCAATTGTTCTTTGGCTGTTTTTCGCTGACCACGAATATCAAATCGAATTTTCATTGGTGGTTTATTTTATTCAACAAACCATTGTTGTGCTAAGCAGCTGTATGAAATTGGCCCCTGGCCTGGTCTGGCTTTTAAGTGGCTAAGCTCAGCCAATGTTGAAATTTAAGGAGAGAAACTGGCTGGGCCTAGCCATTTAAAAGCCAGGCCAGGCTAGGTCTGGGCTCTTAGGCTCTTCTATAATCCCTAGGCTTAAACTATCATCGTCAAGACCCTGTTTATGTCTTCGAACACTGCACTATTACCTGATTGACAGATTAAGTTTGCATTGATCTTGGACAGTATATTGAAGCCAGGGGTGATTGATTTTTAGCAAGTCTATTGTAGTGAAGTTCAGGGATCGATTTCACAAAGCCCTATGATCGCTCATAACTCGATTAACAAGATAACCCATCGTATCCTACGTAGGACTGCGATGCATCATTAAGTCATACAATCGATATTAAATTACGATGAGTTTGGTGAAATTGACCTTAGGGCTGACAAGAGGAGGATTTTAGGCCCGAAGGTCCAGGCCTGGTCTGGCTTTTCAAGGGCTGTGCCCAGTATTACAGTCTCCCTCCCTAAGACTGTATTAAGGGACTGTAAAACCAAGCTTACGTGTACATACATGTATACCAGTACATGTATAATCTTGTTTTTCAGACATGTCTGTTTTGTAGCATTTGTGTCATTAACCCTGGTATCCATTGGCAACGTGGACTCACAATTTTTCCCTTTTCTGTTGAAATCTCAGACAGTTCAGGAAATAAAAAAACAAACATTTCAGAGATTTATCATTTTTGACGGATTAGTCTACATTAACAAACACTTTATACCTTTAAAAATCTACACAGACGTGACTTAACAAATTTTGTTTCATTCAATACAGTTGCCATGGTAACTGCATTCTTGTTTTTTACCCATTTTTCCTTTGTTCAGGATTATAAAGATGCCGAAGGTAAAACCTTTCCGCGATGTGATGTCATCGCCAATCTGGAGAAGAACGGCTGCACAGATTTTAGCAATCCAGCCAGCACGTCCATCTTAACACGGGTAAATATGTCGTAGGAAAGAAACGAAAGGATAGCCATTTTTTATTATTTTTTTTTTCTTCAAAATGTGGTATGCCAGATTTGCTGAGATTTTGATTTGAATAGAAATTGTTAATTTTGAATCATTTGACCGAGATCCAGAGATTCTTGTGTGTAACAAGCATACCAAAAGCACAAAAATCAAACACTTTCAATCTCAGGCTGTACTCCGTGATCATATATGGGTTGATGTGGCTGGCAGCCAAGGGCGCCCATGAAAGCCTGCTACTCGATTACGTTGAAGTCGCATCCTTCGCAATTCAGCACCCCAGCTGCCAGTAAGGATGATTAGCCTCCCAAATTATTATTATTAAATGAAATGATCCTTGGGATATAAAGTGTGCATTCGTTTAGCTCCCCCGGGTTGACACCAGTCAACCTCGTCCCCATTCTCTCACCTGTTTTGTGCAGTAAAGCACTACCATTCCCAGTAAGGGCTGAACCGCGTTAGCTAAACGAATGCACCCAGTGGTATGTGAGTGGTTTCATGGCTTCTGACTGCTAAATGAACAAAGATAATTGACTATTAGGGACACCACCAACGTAGGGCTGGGTAGCTCAGTTGGTAAGAGCGCCGGTACGGCATTCCGGGGGTCGCAGGTTCGAATCCCACTCCAGTCATTTTTCTTTTGTTCACCTTTGTTGATTTCAAGCATTCTTATTCTCATAACCGTTGTCTAAAAATATTTTGTATAGCGCTTTGATCTTTTTGTAAAGGCACTTTAGAAATACATAACTGTTGTTGTTATTATTTTCCTTAACAATGGACAGACCCAACTTTGATACACCTGTCATTGTATCATTTCATTTTCAGGACGAGCCTTTAAGCGATTCAGGGGCATCAGGAAGCTCGGCCGCTGTGCAGGTCAAGCCCCAGGCGGTCACTCTCAAACTCAGACCCGGTCAGTTCAACAAATTACCCTCATATTCCATCGACTTTATACTGTACATCCTCTGTATACGATACTTTAAGTCTTCGTGTAGGGACCCAGGGGTCAACTTCACCAAACTCATCATAACTTTACTATCAATCGTAAGACTTACATTTAATAAACTTCTGCAAACTGCTCATCAGCCAAAACAATGACCTGAAATTTATAACATGCGTGGAGTTAGGAGGGCCTGACGTGTTACGATCTTAGCAGGATCTTTGTCAAAGGCTAAAAGACATAAGGACAAGAACATGCAAGTAAAGATACACATAAATAGATGAGAAGATCGGGACAAAAGAGGTTATTGGGAAGGTACATGTATGACTTGTGATACAATTGCAGCACTATGTAGGATAGGCCCCCTATGATGGGTTATCCTTCATATAAAATTGAGTTACGATCGATTGTAGGGCTTCGTGGAATCGACCCCAGTCCAGCTCAAAGATTATATAGCGCTACGCGCAAGATGGAGAACTCTCCCTGAAACGTGTAATCGCCGGGGCGCGCGCTCCACGTACGAAGATGATATGTGTGCGATACTTGCAAAAGAAGGTCCAGAAAACCACCAAAACCGCCGTTTTCATATTCAGCTGCTTCACATCAATGTCAAATATTTTTATTTACAATAAATAATAGGTTTTAATCAAATCCGGGCCAATATTTTGCCTAATGCTCCACTTTTCTTTCATAAATCTCCCAGCCCCCATATGTCCCGTGTACAAACTACTCGCTATTTCCACACCAACATGGCGGATCGTGTATAATTTGTATGGAGAATGGCGACCTCCATACCGATTACCACACGCCCTATGGGCAGTTATCCATCTTGCGCGTAGCGCTATATAATCTTTAGTCCAGCTTAGGCACTAGTAAAGGACTATCCATGCCCCACGAGGCAACGTTTGCAGGCAACTATGAGGCAACCAACTACACTGCATGCAAGAGGAAAATCTTCTTCAAAAGTCATTTCTCTAGTACCTTCTTGGTATAGTTTCACACCATTCCCAAGACAATTATATTGAACACAATTCCAAGGTGAATGCCATTTCTTCTTGGCGATTGCCAGAGGCCAATTTCATGGAGCTGCTAAGCACAAAATGTTGCTTAGCACAAAAATGTCTTGCCCAATAAAACAAACCACCAATAAAAATTCCATTTGATATTCATGGTCAGCGAACAACAGCCAAAGAACAATCACAAGTGATACACAAAACATGAAAATTTGGTTGTTATTCCTGATTTTATGAAGACAGAAATTTCATGTTTAGCAAATTGTTAATTGGCCCCTGGAATTGATTGCCTACACTTCATGTATAAAAATTGCCTCTTGTGCCATAGGCTATAATGTGCAATTAACATTTCCTTGTGTAGCGAAACCTACAATGTAGGATTAGTTTTCCACTTTCAGTTTTGCCTTATATCATCATCGGTTGATTTATTTGTAGGTCAACCGACCGACATAACCATGTCGGTGCGTCAGGCTGAGGACTATCCTGTTGATCTCTACTACGTCATGGATCTGTCTAAATCCATGGAAGATGATCTGAATAATCTTAAGGAGCTCGGGAGCCAACTCGGTAAGCGGCAAAAATTCCTTTCAAGTTTGGGATAAAATTTCTTTCATAAGGCAAGCTTTGCAGTTTTTTTTTCACCACATCCTCTATCTGTTCGTTTTCTTCTCATCTCATCGTTTATTTTTATTTTTTACTTTACTTTCTATTGCATTTTACACTTTTGGAGTTATTCTATCTAATGTGTTTTAAGTATTTTACTGTAAATAAGTAGTTTATTATTAATCATATTGTTTTGTCCTTTATTTGTCCTGCAAAAATCAATAAATGAAATAAATTAAATGAAATTAAGCTCCAATTTTTCCTGCTAAGTTCCATAATGTTCACAGCGACCAATAGTACTTGGTAAATAGTACTTACTGTTCATAATTTGATAGTTCATGAAATAAAAACAAACCTGTGACATTTCAGCTCAATTGATCATTGGAAACAGTAGAAAACAGCAAAAAACCTTAATTGTCTTGCGAAATTATAAAGGTAATTGTAATTGTGAGGTTTTGATCTTGAAATGCAAAACTGTTTTCTACATTTTGTTTCATTCATTTCTGGAAAAATACAGCATTTCAGGCAGAAACGTTTTAATGGTATATGTTTGTACCAGGGCCAGGGGCCGATTTCACTAATGCTTTGTGATCATCGCTAAAGCCCAAATCCATCGCTAAACGGAAAATTGCTACACTAAAGTAGCGATCAATTTTCCATTTAGAGATGAATTTGGGCTTTAGCAATGATCGCAAAGTGTTCGTGAAATCGGCCCCAGGTCTATCTTTATACGCTGTAAGATATAGATAACTCTGTGAACATTTCTGTTTTGGTTTCCTACCGAAGTATGATACTACCTTTAATCATTAGGCTATAGACACAGACACAACACACAGGGCACTCCAGCACTGTGTTGTTGTTTTGTCGTGACCCGATGCATTTTTTTTTTACCATTGTTGTTTTTGGCCGTCCTTTTATCGGCACAGCACGAAGGATGCAAGAAATCACGACCAACTTCCGCCTCGGTTTCGGATCCTTCGTGGACAAAACTGTCATGCCATACGTCAGCACCGTACCAGCAAAGTAAGTTCCTTATTTATTTACCCTCACCCGTGGGTGGCTCTGGTTCACATCCAACATTGTATGAAAAGGGAACTTCTTTAACAAAAGTGATATCAACGATAATATTTTCATCCTAAACAATCTGCTTTTTATTCCAAACTATATGCGTCCGTATTTTACCCTAACCCACCTCCATACAACGGTTTACCACAATACTCCACAGTGTGGTTTGTGTTGGTAATGCATGGTTTATGATCCAGTTCTCCCTGTGGAGACTGATAATGTGTGATAAGCAGCTCTTGTCTTGTGTGGTAGGTGCAGAGGGTTAGGGTTAAGTCCTCTTGTGGAGACTGTGGTAATGTGTGGTAAGCAGCTCTTGTCTTGTGTGGTAGGTGCAGAGGGTTAGGGTTAAGCATTCATTACATAACTACAAGTTAAAGGGGTCAAACCCTTTACAAGCTTTGGCTTCTTGTCTGACCTCCTTTAATTTCAAGTTCCATCAACATTTTTTTGTACAGTATCCAACTTCCTAATAGGACAGAAAGAATCCAGAACTTTTGTATTCATCTACTCAGGTCAGCTTCATAAAGCTGCCGAGCCAAAACCAACAAAAAGGCATGGCCCTTGCCAGGCCTTTCAGTGGCTGGCACCGACCAGTATTCAAGTTTCTCTCCCTATTAAAGTATACTTTGCTAGCTACTCAACTCCATTTATGTGGGCATGTGGCATCAGGCCACTGCTGTTGAGCTCCGGCTGTCAGTTTGTTTTAGAGTCTACACTCACAGTTCTTGTCAGGACCACACTTCTTCCCAAAAGAGTAGCAGTCGCTGGATAGTGGCTGCCATAGGTGCTTGAGAGTGTAGACTCCTTTCCTAACCACACTGCTTCCCAGAAGAGTACATGGTGCATCCTTAAAGCCTTGCATCTCTTGGTCTGTACTAGGCCATGTCCCAATTCTCTGGCTGCGACCGCAAATAACACACAAGTCTATGGAAACGGCTGCAGTCACTGGCTAGTGGCTGCCACAGGTGTGTGAGAGTGTAGACTCCTTTCCTAACCACACCTCTTCCCAAAAGAGTACATGGTGCATCCGCAAGCCTTCTATCTCATGTCACTTCTGCCGTGCAAAGCTTCAAAACCTACTCTGTCAGTTTTTGTTACCCAGTTTTATACGCGTTCATCATTTCAGGTTGAAAAATCCTTGCACTGGCTGCGAGGCGCCGTACGGCTTCAGGAACGTCCTGCCCCTAGACACAGACACGACTAGGTTCACTGTAAGTATGCTGTACCTCACAAGAAACAATACCACCTTGTCCCTATCCCATAGCGAGCCTGGCAGGAAGCCACTCTTGCCTTATTACCATGTATTTTTTTTTCTTACATGCCACGATTTCGGGGTTTTTTTACGAAATGAAGACTATTTCAAGAGCTTTAAAACGATGTGAAGTTTATCTCTGTAGGTGCTTTACTTCTGGGGCCAATTTCATAGAGCAGCTTAAGCACAAAAATTGCTTAAGCATGAAAAGTCTTCCTTGATCAAGCAAGATTACCAACCAAATGTTCATGTGATGTTTACTGCTTTTGACTTGTATTCTGGTCATTGTTTGCCGAGCATAACATTCACGAGGAGTTTTGGCTGGCATACTGATTTTATTTGCCAAGGTTTTTTTATGCTTAAGCAAATTTTGGTGCTTAAGCAGCTCTATGAAATTGGGCCCTGGAGTTATGGATGTTTCAATGTGGCAGGTCTTGCAAGTTAATAGTGGACAGTTCATAATGATGAGGACTTTGACTACAAGTTTGATTTTTTAGATTTTGCGATGTGACAAAGCTTGAAATGTATCTGTATACCTCTAGATATTTGTGACTGATACATATTGATGTCATTTTGCAGTATGATGACAATTTTTTCACTCTCTTTTTTCCTCGCTAAAATCGTTTTGACAGGAAATTGTTCGTAATCAGAGTGCGTCTGGCAACCTTGATGCACCAGAAGGTGGCCTGGATGCCCTGATGCAGGTTACCGTCTGCACGGTAAGTAATCACAGCCTGTGTTTGTTGCGTTTTGGTTGGTACCCGGTAACCTCAGTTTATAACATGACTGCTTTTATAGCTTCCTAGAATGTGAAATTACACACAGAGTGAAACAGCTAGAATTGATAGTGTACCTTGGTTTGGCGTGATATCAGTTGCCCTTTCCATTTTCAGTTGTCCCTAAGAATTTCACTGTAGGTCTAGAGTGTTACGGTGAAGAACTTTAATGCAGGTCCTAATATTAAAGTATTAATTTGTCCGCACTGGACTTTTATGGGCAAAGTAACCGAGATGCTGGGTACTTCACCCATTTTAAGTCCAGTGCGGACGTCTCAGGAACTCTACCTCTCAGTTACTTTTCCCGACCCGTGCGGGCATTTCTACCGGCAAACTTCTGCCCAGGAAAGTACTTCAGACAACTAAGTGCTTAGATGCTTAACTTCTGAGTACTTTGGTGTAACTTTCAGGTAATTCATACATTCTAGTGAAATAGAACTGGAACATTAACTTGAAATATTTGAATCAGTGACTGTGACATAAACCGTGGAATGATTGTTTGTTTTTTTTGTTTTTTTTTGTCTTTAGAATGAAATCGGATGGAGACAGCAGGCTCGTCATCTTGTTATCTTCACGACTGATGCACCCTTCCACTACGCAGGAGACGGCAAGGTTTGTGTCTGTTTAATGGTTGTAGAGGGGAGGGGAAGGTTGGGCTAAGGAATGGAGCTTCTGTGGCCAATTTCACGTCCCTGCTGAGCACAAAAATTGGCTAAGCATGACATTTCTGTCTTTATGAAAACCGGATTAACAATCAAATTTCCGGGTGTTGTGTGTATCACTTGCAATTGTTCTTTGGCTGTTGTTGCTGACCATGAACATCAAAATGGAATTTGTAATGGTGGTTTATTTTATTGGGCAAGAAATTGTTGTGCTATTAAGCAATTGTTTGTGCTTAATAGTAGCTCCATGAAATTGGCCACTGGTGGGACTAGTTCATGAGAACAAAGCCATGTCTCCACAAGGATACAAATTCCGGTTTGTTTGTGTATTAATCAGTAAATTTGTCCATTTATGTGTGAGGTTTTGAATCGTCCAATCAGAGTTCTGAGTTTACAACTGACGCGGCTTGTTCTCTCACATTCAGCAACAATTTGAACATTTTAAAACAATGTGGCATATTTTGTCTTCCTTTGCAATACAGCTGGGCGGTATTGTGACTCCGAATGACGGAGTGTGCTACCTGAATCCTACCGAGTACACAAAGTCCAAAGACTTGGTAAGTGCATTGCCATTGAAGTGCTTTAAATATAGACCCTTTCACAGTTAGACAGGAAGTGTGCAGTGAAGGTATATGAGAAATGCATTGTGGGACAGTTTGTACTAAAATTCTGTATGCGAAATTCCACAAAATGGTCTGTTGAGTGTAGTTTGTGTTGTGTGTAGCTTTTTTCAGTACCCAAATGTTGTAATGTCTACTCAAATTATGCCGTGATTAGAAAGTTCTGAAGTGTGGCATGTTCTCAAGTGTAGTGTAACTCGAGTAGCTTTTTTTATCCTTGAGTGTAGGTAAAAATACTCAAATGTTGCTACCAGCAACACAGCATCGCGTGACATCAATCACCTTTGTCTTTTATACTTAAATGTAGTTCTTACACAGCTGCGCTGTCCATTTTATGAGAATTTTTCTTTCTGCTTTTGGTTTGTTGTTTTGTTTAATGAACTAGACTAATCCTGTAAAAATAGGTTGATTTTACACTTATCGCTGTATGTTTTCTTCCGTTGCTATGGTGATGCAGGACTACCCTTCCATTGGTCAGTTGAATGCTAAGATGCAACAGAAGAGCATTATTCCCATCTTTGCCGTGACGGAGAGCGAATATGGCATTTACTCCGTGAGTATCTCGGATTTATGAATGAAATACAGTCTATCGGCTAGGGTAGGGTAGTGCGTCTGATTGTAGTGCTCCTTGATCACTCCCAGTTTCCAAGTCCCATAGCCACTTTGGTGCAACTAGCAGAAACCAGACCTATGATTAGTCCCATGGCTACTTCAGTGAGTGTGGCAAAAGCCAGACATATGACCAGTCCCATGGCTACTTCAGTGAGTTGGGAACCAGACTGGTGACCAGTCCCACGGTCAACCAACCGATACATTGAAAATGATATACAAAGTTTCTTTTTAAAAACTGTGCATTTGCTGAAAATGACTTATTACTTAAAGGGATTGCATACGTTTGGTAATTTAAGCCTACTGTTTGTTTCAAACCAATATAATTGAATATATATACCATAAAACTAACCTGTGAAAGTTTCAATTCAAAAGGTGGTAGCGTTTTTGAGATTTTGGCGACAAACTAGAGCGGTTGTTTCACGCCAGAGAACAGAAAGTCAACAGCTGAGAAGCGTTATGGCCATAACGCTTCTCAGATTCATAATTTTTGGAGATAAAAAGTGACATATTTTTCCATAACCGCGGTACTTCGAATTGAACGTTTCTCAATATGCATTATACTATCCAAAGCAGCTGTACTTCTCACCAAGTAAGTTTTTATTGCCATAAATTTTCAGAGTCATTACCAAACGTATGCAATGCCTTTAACATGAACACTTAAAATTTGCGACCTGATTTCCATGTTTTTTGAGGGGTTTTTGTTCCATTTTTCCTATTCCTCTTCTCAGAATTTGACCCAGTATATCGAGGCAGCCACCGCGGGTATCCTTGCTGCCGACTCAAGCAACATCGTGGATCTGGTAGCGCAGAATTACGCAGTAAGTTTTTTTGAATTGAATTGATTGATTTCGGTTTATTTGTTAAAACATTAAAATGGACACAAGGCAACAGCCCAGAGACTGAAATCACCAAGTTTACAATTAATAAAAAATTAATAAATAATAACATGAAAATTACAATTACATGCAGCGGGTATATATACAGATTTATAGTAAGAAAACGGTGAATTGTAATAATAGACAAACATTATTTCAGAACATCACACAATATCAAGTTGATAAAATTCAATAAAATACTGACAAGCACAGTAGTCCCCACATTAAAAGCAAATATTCCAGAGGATGAATAAGTTCAGAATTGTCTGTCAAACAACCAGTTTTCAGTTCAGTATCATAGAAGCTCATGATTCTCGTCGGACTTATTGTCAATCCATGGGTATCCAGTGTTGGGCCAATGAGGAGCTGCTATTAGCACAAACAATTGCTTAGCACAAAAGTGTCTTGCCCAATAAAACAAATCACCATTAAAAAATTCCATTTGATATTCATGGTCAGTGCAGCAGCCAAAGAACAATCACGAGTGATACACAACACATGGAAATTTGGTTGTTAATTCTGTTTTTATTATTAAAGACAGAAATTTCATGGTTAGCAAATTTTTGTGCTAAGCAGGGTCGTGAAATTTAATTTGATTTAAGTACAACAGCTAACTGTATAATAGGAATTCATGTTTTTCTCCTTGATGGAGAAAGGCAGTTAGTGACTCAAGGTCCTTATAACACTAATAGAATCCTCTGGCTAGATTCGCACCCACAACCCGCAGAAACCATCACAGAGGTCTTTGGACTTGACAAAGCTACTGTCGATTTCTGTGAAGCCCTACGGTTGATAGTAATTCAAGTTGCGAAGGATAACCCATCGTGTCCTACATAGGGCTGCAATGCATCATACCTTCTATGATTGATACTAAGTTACGATGAGTTTGGTGCAATCGACCCCTGGGGCCGATTTCACTAACGCTTTACGATCATCACTAAAGCCACAATCCATCGCTAAACAGAAAATTGCTACACAAAGTTATAGCGATCGTTTAATAGAGATGGATTTGGGCTTTAGCGATGATCGCAAAGCATTAGTAAAATTGGCCCCTGACCTCATAGTGATGGCATCTTAAAACCCTTCATTTCTCATTTCAGGCAATCACGTCCAAGGTTGAGGTTGTGGACAACGCACCGCAGAACATCACCGTGGGGTACGTTGCCCACTGCCTGAGGGGGTTGGTCACCCCGGGCTCCAAGGAATGCACTGGGCTGAAACTGGGCGATACCGTCAACTTCACACTGTCCGTCACGGCCACGACATGCCCGGAGCAACGCACACAGACGTAAGGATGCATTATTTGGATGGGCTGAGCAGCTTTTGTTAAATGTGCACAGATCCTATTATTATTTCCTATCATTTCTTGAATCCATTCTAAAATTGCGGGTATCAAATAAGAAACCTTTGGCGGCGGTTCAGAAGTAGATTCTCTTTTTTGAAAAAGAAAATGGCGCTTCAGCTTCAAAGATAAACCACAACCTATATTTTCAGCCCATGGCTGACAGAGACGAAGCCGGAGCCTGAGCCGGAGCCGGAGCCTAGCTTTGAGAAAGACCCCTGAAGTGTCTTTATTTTTATAATTGTTCTCACAGGTTCACCGTGAGACCCATCGGTTTTAACGAGGAGCTTACAGTCACGGTCGAGGTGATCTGCGAATGCGAATGCGAGGCAGGAAAGGTATGTTCACATTTCCCAAAACTTTGACAAAATATGATCATGTTTTGCCTGTCTTATTTTCTGCTTACTTTGTGTTTGTGCTGTGAAGTCTATAGTCGGTTGGCCACAAAAAAAGGAGTTCATCTTGTGACCGAATTATCTCGCTTTTTTATTTTCACGCTGCTGTCGTCATTAGGTGATGAACAGCGACAAGTGCAGCAACGGCAACGGCACTTTGGAGTGCGGCACCTGCAAGTGCAACCCCAACCGCTACGGCCAGGAGTGCGAGTGCAGCAGCAGCGATGCTGACCTCGGCGATAACGACTCGTCGTGCAGAGCGTAAGTTGACACACGACCTTCGTTAATCGGTTTTAGTGTCTGGCATCCATAACTAGCCTTGCCCCAAAAATAAAACTGAAGCCCTTTAGATTTAGATTTGGCTCAGCCTCACAACCAACATCAGGCCTCAAATTTAACGGTGGCCACGATGGCCACTGGCTGCCGTTGCCCACTGCACTGGCCGTAGTGCCCTCAAAATCAGATATTTCTTACGGCCACCACTGGCCGACGTGCCCTTCTTTAATAAGTCCATATGCCCTGGGCTGCAAGTGCAGACAATTCTCACTGAGTCCGTGCGAAAACATCTGACAAAACATCAACAAACGATCACAGGAATAGTGAACTTGTGTAGTGTTGAATACATAGAGAATTGAGAACGTGGTGCCCTGAGTTTATAGTGTTATTTTAAAGGTAGTATCATACTTTGGTAAGAAACCAAAACAGAAATGTTCACAGATTTACTTATAACTTACATGGTATGAAGATGGTGCTGGTAGAAACATACCGTTCAAATATTTCCACCTGAAATGGTGTATTTATCCAGAAATTTAGTAAAACAATTACCGAAAATCTTTTTGATCTTTTAAAAGATCAAAAATAAAAGAGAAAATACTTACGAAATACTGTGGCTGTTTTTCACTGTTTTCTCAAAAAGTGGGCAACGTATGGGACTGAAATTTTCACAGATGACTGTTACTGTATCTGTCTTGGTATTTTTTGCCCATGAATCTTTATTTCTTTGATAAAAGCCAAAGTATGATACTACCTTTAAACCGCATTGGGGAGTTACAGGTAGGGTACGCGTTGTAAGCTGAGCGGATAGTATGATGCCCTTCACTGGTTACATGCAAATGCCTCGGCAAGCCCTGTTTTCTGTTAATTTTATTGATTGTGTTCTTTGGTCGTTGTTTTTTTTTTTTTGGACAGGGGTAACTCTTCCATCGTGTGCTCGGGCCGTGGATCTTGCGTCTGTGGTCAGTGCGTCTGTTTTCAGAGACCGGTAAGAAACCTGAATTTTTCAGAACAAATTTTGAATGGAAATTCATATGATCTTCAGATGCAATAAATATTGGATGTTTTAAAGCTCGGACAGAAATAAACACAAGTTTTTGTTAAATAGTACAGGTGTGTGAAAATTCAGATTTTTGTCTGATTTCAGATTTTTTTGTTTAGATTTTAACTCAAAATTTCAGGTTTTTGTGTACACCTGCTCTGTACAAAAGTATAGTGACAGTATTTAAAGGAACTTATAGAAATAATGTCAGCGTTTTGCTTGGTGTTTTTAAATTGTGTGTGTGTGTGTTGCCACTCACATCCCTGCTCTTAAAGATGGAGAATAATGATTTGTAAAAAAATTAAACAAATATAAATCCTCGTTTATAGGACATATAAGAACTTTCTTAAAATATACCATGGGGCTGTTCTTTTTTTATTATCCAGTAATATTTGAAATAAAATTTGATAATAATTGTAAATTCTTGGGACTATTTACCCAAACTGGCCGTGGGTGGCGCTATTTAGATTTAGGTCAATGTGTGACCTAGTTGAGGGGATACGGTCCAAGAACGAACCCCCTCGGTGCGCGGGAGTTGTATGGGATTTCCAATGAGTTTTGTGTACATGCGGTTTCTGTATGCTAAAACTGTCTGAATCACTGCCCGAATGATCATTACTATCCGATAATACATTGATTCTTCATCGATGCTGTATTCCTCCCAAGGACGGTAGCTATAATGCAACATTTTCAATCATTTTACTTTCGCAATGATCGTAGTGCATGTATTGCGTGTGGGTATATAATATGCAACACTCTGTGTATAAATATTCATAAGGAAAGCGAATCCCCTCTTCTACGTCATCAACTTGAGGAAAACACGAATATTCATGATATGTAAATGACCAAACAACTTGGAAATTCGAAAGAAAATGGCTTATTCTTGGCGAATGTGGAACGGATAAGTGGTTTAAAATTCACATCAAGAAACTTCAAAAGTGAGGGTTAATACTATGTTTACCTTAATTGGAGTTAGGTGAACACAATTTTAGGTGAACATCTTATTTTTCGAAATCGTTGGAGCCCTGCTCTTAAGAAAATTCACGAAAATCCTAAAAAGTTGGAAGAGGAACTAGTGTAAAGCCGCCTTCCATGATGCAGAACAAAAATCTGGTGGAACGGTTCTAAAACACTTCTTTCTTTTTCCAAGTTTGATTTTGTTTTTTGTATTTCACACTGGCAAAACAAAGATAATTATTTGTAAATACAAAAAAACTTTCTGTAAAATAATTTGCTAGATTCTATGCTTTATTGCAAATCATGTTGTGGCAATTGTGTTGTTTAAAGACGAACATGCCAACAACATTCCATGTACGGGCCTAAGTCGCATATACGTAAGGCCGACTTAAAGGTAGTATCATACTTTGGTAACAAACCAAAACAGAAATGTTCACAGATTTACGTATAACTTTCAGGGTATGAAGATGGTGGTGGTAGAAACCTACCGTAATAATTTTTCCGCCTGAAATGGTGTATTTATCCAGAAATTAGTAAAACAACGACCGAAAATCTTTTTAATCTTTTAAAAGATCAAAAATAAAAGAGAAAAGACTTAAGAAATACTGTGGCCGTTTTTCACGATTTTCTCAAAAAGTGGGCACCGTATGGGACTGAAATTGTCACAGATGACTGTTACTGTATCTTCCTTGATATTTTTGCCCATGAATCTGTACTTCTTTGACAAAAACCAAAGTATGATACTACCTTTAACAGTGACCATAGTGGGAAATGGAATTTACTTTTTTCATGGACGGCTGACATTGAAGTAAAAGTACAATTCTTTAGGAAACATGATTCTTTAGGAAGTGGGAGTCCTGTTACGAAGTCCGGGTTCGGGATGGTGGTGTTATTGTTTTTTTTCTAGGTACTGATAGTGCAAGGTAACGGTTTTTGCCACCATTTGTTGTTTCCTGTTTCCATCATTCAAAAGTGAAACACAGAAACCTTATGCTTTATAATGGTAATATCATACTTTGGTTTTTGTCAAAGAAATAAAGATTCATGGGCAAAAATATCAAGGAAGATATAGTAACAGTCCTCTGTGAAAATTTCAGTCCCATACGGTGCCCACTTTTTGAGAAAACTGTGAAAAACGGCCACAGTATTTCTTAAGTCTTTTCTCTGTTATTTTTTATCTTTAAAAGACAAAAATAATGTTGGTCACTGGTTTGACCCTTTTCTGGATGAATACAGCATTTCAGGCAGGCCAATTTTAACAGTATGTTAAAATTGGCCTGTGAAGATTTCTGTTTCGGTATGCTACCAAAGCATGATAAGTACCTTTAATCTACCAACACTGATTGGTCGAAATTTATGACGGAGGCAGATCTAGAGGGGTTGCAACCCCCCCCCCCACTCCCCATTTATCCACAGACCAATGCTAGCTAACTGTGATTTGATTATCATAATGAAAATACCATGTAGTGTTTTTGCCTGTTTCCTTAAAATGTTGGCACCGTATGGGACTGGGAATTTCACAGATGACTGTTACTACATCTTTTTTAATATTTTTGCCCATGAATCAGTATTTCTTTGGCAAAAAAACAAAGTATTAAGTTGCCTTTACATCGATACTTTGAGTTCCTGATATGCGAGATGTTGTTGTTGGCAATCACTGCTGTTTTTGGAGACCGTGTCAACCCGCGATTCAATCTTGTTTTTGTTGCGATCTTATCATTGTGGTTTGGGCCCGATTTCATCGCGATGCTTAATATAAATGACTACTTTATGTAGTGGAGATTGGCTAAAGCATACAAACAAACTTTGTCAAACTTTGTGGTGACTTGCATAGTTGATGAATTTTCAAATTGATCGTTAAGGACAACATCGCTTGTTTTGTAAGCATTTCATGACATTGGTCCTTAGTTCTGGTTTGAAACCAAGTAACACTCCCTTAAAGTGGCCAAAATGTATCAGTGTGGTTCCTGTTGAAGTAATGAATCGTTTATAGCAAAAGTTGCTGTGGTGTGTTTTAAAGTCGTCTTGAAATTTACTCTATTGCCAATGGTTAGATGCCATTTGATGCTGTCTTGTACATGCATTTCTCTAACATTTTGGCAGCAGAGTCCTATCTGAATCTGTCAGAAATTGTTTCCGTAGGACACTTTTTGACCAAGTGTGCATGACGTGGATTTGCGAGATCAAATATGGCGACCAAGATCCACAACGAAACAAACAGGCCCTACTGTAATGCCATCCAAATCCGACTCACAATGATGCACTGCATTATGTCCCTATCCACCATGCACAATTTCAAGCTGTTCCACCGATTGATTTTCACACCTTTGTTGATCTTTGACATTTTACTTATGACCCAGGACCCCCAGGAACAGGTGTCTGGCGCATACTGTGAGTGCGACAACTTTTCCTGTGACCGATACAAGGGGGAGCTATGTGGAGGTATGTTGGGTGCCATTAGGCCCCGCCCTAAAACTGAACAATTCAGCCCTGCCCCTTTTAAAGTAGTGCTGGGAAAAAAACAAATAATAAAATATCTGCAAGGCTTGAATTTCCTGAAAAAAAGCACTGGACAGCAGGTCTAGTAATTGAAACATTTTACTAGACCTGAACTTTTTTCACTAGACCTGTGGCAATCATGTACATAGGAAACAGTAATTGTATGCAATATTGTGTCACAATTCACCAGTGTAAGGCACCATTTTAATTGTGCATGGAAAACAGAATCACTAGACAGCCGAACTAGTGCAGTACACACTTTACTAGACCGACACTGAAATCACTAGACTCTGTCCACGGTCTAGTGGATATTTCGAGCCCTTATCTGTATAACCATTTGCTTAACGATCAAACTTTGCTTTAAAGGTTGTATCATACTTTGGTAAGAGACCAAAACAGAAATGTTCTCAGATTTACGTATAACTTACAGGGTATGAAGATGGTGCTGGTAGAAACATACTGTTAAAATTTTTCCGCCTGAAATGGTGTATTTATCCAGAAATATAGTAACAACCGAAAATCTTTTTGATCTTTTAAAAGATAAAAAATAAAAGAGTAAACACCGTTTTTCGCTTTTTTCTCAAAAAGTGGGCAACGTATGGGACTGAAATTTTCACAGATTACTTTTACTGTATATTCCTTGATATTTTTGCCCATGAATCTGTATTTCTTTGACAAAAACCAAAGTATGATACTACCTTTAATAGAAATTGTGCAGGTTTGTATCCCACTTCTGGCGGATTTTATTGTCTTTTTATAATGGCTCAATAAATTTTAATACAAGTAAAAAACTGGCACAAACTTCTCAACACCAAAAATAATGTCCTGAAATGAATTTAAAGTTAATATATTTTTTTTTTGGTTCCGTCTTAATAAGGCCCGGACAACGGAGTTTGCGTGTGCGATGAAAAGACGAAGCGCAGCAAGTGCGACTGCAAGCCGGGGTTCACCGGCGACGCCTGCGAGTGCTCGACCCGGCAGGACACTTGCACCGCCTCTAACGGGGTAAGCAAATATACCTCAGAGGGATTTTTTTTCTACTCCATACAAAATTTGTTCAGTAATTTTTTCTAATTTTGATGTCAACATGTACGTGTTGTTTCTTTGCAGCTGCTCTGTAATGGATTCGGAGAATGTAAGTGCGGCAAGTGCGAGTGCAATGTGACCACGCCCTACAGAGGGGAACGCTGCGAGGAGTGCCCAGTAAGTCAAAGTTCAGAGGTCATAGGGTCAAAGTTCTCTGGGTCATGGGTCAGGAGGAAGTGTGCAGTGAAGGTATAATGAGAAATGCATTGTGGGATAGTTTGCTGCAGTGAAAACTTTGAACGTAGAATTTGATAGGCCGGCTATCTATGATGTGGTTTATGGGCCTTTTCGAAACGGAGGCTCAGTCTCAGGCTCAGGCTACGGCTCCCGCTCTGGCTCCATTTCGTGAATCCATTCTGAAATAACAGCATGAACCGGTACTATAATAGAGGCTTTTGGCTGCGGTTCAGAAGTAGATTCTCTGGTTTGAAAAGGAACACAGAGCTTCAGCTTCAATGAAAAACCACAACCTATATTTTCAGCATATGGATGACAGAGCTGGAGCTTGAGTCTGAGGCTGCATCCGAATCTGTTGTCTAGAGCTACGGCTAGGTCTTCGCTCCATTGGAAATACGCGGAGACATAAAGACAATACACCTAGGCGTAGCTCTGGAAGCCCGTTTCGGACACGGCCTGAGCTTCATTTTTGAAAAGGTCCGATGTATGTATGTCTAGAGGTCAAAGGTCAGAAGGTCAAATATCAGCAAAGCAATGTCAGGGAGGCCAAAAGAAAAAACCCTGGAGACGATATAACAGGAAGTGAAATATCAGGAGGTCAGATGCCAGTAGGTTGTGCAAAGCGCAATTGCCGAACAATGCATCTTCATTAGACAGCAATGTAGTATCTACTGCCATTCATCGTTCAAAACATTTTGTCTGAAACTTTCGGTGACTTTTGTCCGAAAAAACAGGCATGTCCGGGAAAATGCGAGGTGAACCGGGATTGCGTGGCATGCAAGCAGTTCCAGGAAGGACTGAGCCCTGAACAGTGCGAACGTTGCCCATTCCAGGTCATCCCCGTCAAGGAACTACCAGGTGAGTACATACTCTAGCTCCCTTCCGCCCTTTTGACATGATGCCAAAAAAAAACTCTCAACTATTGAGAAATTCTCTCACGGTTGCAAAATCTTACAAAAGTGTAATCGTGTGAAAGGACACCAATGCTTGAGAGTGACCGACGTCCCTGGTGAATCCTTGAGAGATTTTGACCGAGATCCAGACCTACGACAAAATTTCTCAAAGCTTTTATAGTGCTTTGCAATGCGCATGCGTGTGTTTTTCTATGTGTTACATTGCGTTTGCAGACCGCGCGCTTCACGCGCAATCTCAGCGTCGTGATGGTACTAGCAGCGTTTTACATTCACAAAATGCATAGTTTATCGATTACCCGCGTTCCGTCTCAAGGGAGGTTTGCGAAATGTTACACTGTGCCGTGTGAAAGGACGCAAAAGCGGCCAGCATAAAACCGTTTTGTATAAGATTTTGTAACCATAAGAAAATGTCTCAATGGTTGAGAGTTTTTTTTTAGCTTCGTGTGAAAAGGCCTATAGACTGCAAAATGGAGGAAAGATGCGTCATAAATTTGACAAACTTTGTACAAAACACTGAAAAGGAGTCTTATTATGTAACTCGAGTATCGTAATAGTAACATGTACTTTTTTTCCCCGGTTGCAGAGCAAGATACCGAGCGCTGTCTGTATCACGACCAGAACGATTGCTCGGTACTCTTCACGTACCAGACGCTAGAGAACGGGACCTTTATACTGATCGTGCAAGAGGGACCTGGTACGAATTTGTTTCCCACGTAATTCTGCTTAATTTAACATGTCATCTATTGCCCATTTGGCTTCAGACTGCCAAACGAACAAAGATAATTGACTAGTAGGGACACCACCAACATACGGCTGGATAGCTTAGGTGGTAAGAGCGCCAGTATGGTATTCCACAGATCGACGGTTCGAATCCCACTCCAGTCAATTTAACTTTGTTCACTTTTTAATGACTGAAAGGTAATATCATACTTTGGTTTTTGTCAAAGAAGTACAAATTCATGGGCAAAAATATAGATACGAAATAAGATATAAAGATACAGTCACAGTCATCTGTGAAAATTTCAGTCCCATACAGTGCCCTTTTTTGGGGAGAAAATCGAGAAAAAAGGCCACAGTATTTCTAAAGTCTTTTCTCTTTTATTTTTGATGTTTTGGTCGTTGTTTTTTTACTATTATTTCTGGATAAATACACCGTTTCAAGCAAAAACATTTTAACGGTATGTTTCTATCACCACCATCTTCATACCCTGTAAGTTATACGTAAAGCTGTGAACATTTCTGTTTTGGTTTCTTAATACCAAAGTATGATACTACCTTTAAAATTAATCCAGCAAGTTTCCCTTGTGGTTATTTGATGATTATTATGATTAATTCTTGCTTGTTTTGTTTGTATGTCCAGTGTGTCCAGTACCAGTCAACAGTGCAATCATTATTGGGGGCATCGTAGCGGGCATCATCATCATTGGCCTGATCTTGCTCATCATCTGGAAGATCCTGACTCACATCTACGACTCGCGAGAGTTTGCTCGCTTTGAGAAAGAGCGCACACAGGCCAAGTGGGACCAGGTAAGCCGGTACCCCGTAGGAAACCTTTGTTTGTGTCGTTGCTTGTGTCATACCTTTCCTTCTGTTATTATTTTCAACCTGTGCTCAAATGTCACATAAAAGGCATGTACAACATTGGTAAAGGTGATAGAACAGTAGGCTGCTCATAATTTGATTTGTCATGGAATGAACATAAACTTGCGAAATTTTCAGCTCAATTGATCATTGGAAACAGTAGAAAACAGCGAAAAACCATTGCACTTGTTACAGCAAATTATGTGGGAATAGCTGTGACATTTTTTATCTTTCCAAGATCAAAAATGTTTTGGTGTTTGGTTTTACTCTGGATAGATACAGCATTTCAGGCAGAAACATTTTTCCAGTATGTTTGTACCATTACTGTCTTTATATCCTGTAAGTTATACGTAAATCTGTGAACATTTCTATTTGGGTATGTTACCTATCCTGTATTGTACCTTTAAAGCAGGCATGCAACTTTTCCTCTGATCAGCTGATTTCCTCTTTTTTCACTTCACTCTTGTGCCATTGAAAAGTGAAAAACACTGTACAAAATATGGTAAAGATTGGAATTTCCTCTTTTTTAAGAAAGTCCAAGTTGCATGCCTGTTAAAGGTAGTATCATACTTTGGTAAGAGACCAAAACAGAAATGCTCACAAATTTACCTATGACTTTCAGAGTATGAAGATCATGCTAGTAGAAACCTTCCATTAAAATTTGTCCGCCTGAAATGGTGTATTTATACAGAAATTAGTAAAACAATGACCGAAAATCTTTTTGGTCTTTTTAAAGATCACAAATAACAGAGAAAAGACTTAAGAAATACTGAGGCTGTTTTTTTCACAAAAAGTGGGCAGCGTATGGGACTGAAATTTTCACAGATGACTGTTACTGTATCTGTCTTGATATTTTTGCCCCTGAATATGTATTTCTTTGACAAAAACCAAAGTATGATACTACCTTTGGTAATAAGTCAAATTTGCGCATGGTCAGCAATGTTATATTCCGTTTTCTTCTGTTTGTTCTATTTCACAGAGCGAGAACCCAATTTACAAGCCCTCGACTTCGACCTACAAAAATCCCATCTACCGCAAGTAGTCCCTCACCATCTTCCTATTTGTCATTTCTATATATTTTTGTAGTAAATGTAATTTTGTTAGGTCGGTAATCGTTGGAGAAAAAAAACAAAATTTTTATTGGAGGATTGGGCCAAATGTTTATATTTTTTGGGGAGGGAGTTTTAATAAGATTATTTGGTTTGGTGTGCTGTTAGAAGCTTCCATTATGTTACAAGATCCCTTGCAAGTGGTGGAAAAAACGATGGAGTGATCTTCCGCGTTCTGTAAAGGCTGACACTGTCTGTTACTACCCTGGTCTTGGGGCCAATTTCATGGAATCCGTTACTGTTAGCAAAAATTCTTCACTTACGGTAGCAGACCTTTTTTTTGGTTATAGTTAGCGTATTTCACAGAAGAGTTTCCTTTTTGGTAACGGTAAGCAAGGAATTTGTGCAGAATGCATACGACAGCCTGTTAGCAGAAAATGATCACGGTAACCCTAGAAATTCTTCGCTAACCGAAAGTCTTGCTTACGGATTCCATGAAATAGATTTCACACGTAGCAGTACCCGTAAGCACAAAAATAGGCCGTAACGGATTCCATGAAATTGGGCCCCGGTCATTTTATACCAAGGAACCTTCCCTTGTCTTCCCATATTTGGACACTGTTAACAGTAGTGCTGGGATTTGTATCCAGTCATAGGTTAACTGACACGGATTTAATTATCCCGTTACAAATCTTTTGCTAACCGTTAACCGAAACTGAAAGGAATAAATAGTGACGGACATTTAACTCATGTTCAAAAAAACCCAAAAAGTGTTAACTCTAGAATTTCAGTCAGTTATTTTGTCCATTTTGCCCGCATTTTTCGCATGCTGGATCTAAAAGAAGCATTACATGTGTTTGATCTACAAATCTAAAACATAACGTCATAAAAAGCATTCTGAAAGTGACAGTCACATTGAAGAAGGCGTATACCATAAATCGCACACATTGCACGTGATTACATAGGTTAACTGTTAACCTGATTTTTTTTTGCAATCAGTAACCGGATATGAAATTACCCGATTTTGCCCAGCACTAGTTAGCAGTACCTTTTTTTTGTAACTTGTCCTCTGTGGCTGCTTTGGCTGGGTACCCTCCTTATACTCTAAGAGTCTATTAAACATTGTGCAGTATTCCTACTGCAACCTTAAGCAGCTCTTCACTTGTGGATGGCACCCTTCCTGAATCACCTTATAAATGTCTGTTCTTTCCACCGGTCATATTCTTTTGACTTGATCTTAATACGAGCCAGCAATCTTGCAACGGTAGGGCAGCGTCTGGACTCTGTGCCTTTCAAAATTTCAGGAACACGTGAGATGGACTTCAGTGGGTTTGGGATGGGTTGGGGGGTTGACGATGCCAGTGACTTTTAAGAAGAGAAACTTGAACATTTACAGGGTTAACCTTCATAATTCAAGTCATGATAGATCATAGGGCTTCGTGAAATCAACACCTGGATCATTGGTGACGCTATTAAGCTTCTGATTGACAAAATTGAGTCCGCGATGATCATAGACAATATCAACGGTAGCAAGCCAGGCGATGTCAATTTTAAGCAGCTATGTTGTTATGAGCTCCGGAGTTGTCTAGTGAAGGATTTCAGGCCCGAAGTCCAAAGCTCTGGTCAGGCTTCTCAGTGGCTCAGCTAAACCGACATTAAAAGCTTCTCTCCCTAATAGGTCTAAATGTGATTTAAGATCATGCCCAATGTTTCAATTTTCATTCTGTGGACGATGCTATCGCTATTTATTTTGAAAGATCGAGATACTTGTCATGTTTCAAACAATAAATGGTTGTTGATATCTAACATTTGTCATTTTTTTTATAGGGAGGGAAAGTTTTAATAAGAGGGTATCAATCAAAATGTGGTTAACATTAAAAAGTAAGTGAAAGTTTCATGAGTGAAGGCCAAATATTAAATCGAAAGTGGATTGTGGTCTGGTGCTTTTTTTTAATTTTTCCCAGTAGTTAGGGGAACTTCGCTGAAAAAACAACACAAATATTTGGATCACACAAAGGGAAAAGGGAAACAAAAATCTGTTTCCTGGATTTAAACCGCAGCACATGACTTTTTGTTTTTTTGTGATGAGAAATAGTTCCTGGTGCTCTAGAAACAATCATACCCCCTCATAGGAAGGACTAAAAGTTTGTTTGTTTTGTTCTACATATCAAATAACATGGGTATGACTTAAAACATTTTTTATTCTGGGAAATTGGCCATGTTTCATTTTGCTTTTTCTTTTTAGAAGTACTATCATACTTTGGAAGCATACTGAAACAGAAATCTCCACAGATTTAGATTTACCCATAACTTACAGGGTATAAAGATGGTGATAGTAAAAACATACTGTTAAAATGTTTATGCCTGAAATGCTGTATTAATCCAGAAAAGGGTAAAACCAATGACCAAAAACAATGTTGATCTTAGGAAGATCAAAAATTAACGGTGAAAAGATTTTTTAAAATACTGTGGGCGTTTTTCACAGTGATCTCAAAAAGTGGGCACCGTATGGGACTGGGAATTTCACAGGTGACGGTTTCTGTATCTTTCTTGATATTTTTGACCTTCTTTATATATGTATCCTGTATAGGTAAATCTGTGAAGATTTCTGTTTTGGTATGCTACCAAAGTATGATGCTACCTTAGGACATTTCAGTCTATTTTGCTTAATACTCTCAGATCTGTTGGTCCAAATGAAGTAAGTCCATCTTTTAAAAAGGTTGGAATAATAACGCTGTAAAGGGAGGAAGCCATTGTTTGTTGTTTTAAACTCTGTGAGGTGGATTTTTTGTTGTCACGACCGTATTTAATTTATGTTATGTGACACTTGAGGTGCATCCCGTTAGAAACTTGAGACGCTTTCCTGAGATTTTGAAAGTGATAGTCGGCAGAATCATTTGCCCTTTCGATATTGCTGGTCAGAGCTTAGTAATAGTTACACCGAGTGACACTGTTCACATTTTTGGCCTGTTAAGGATGCGGGCCCCAGCAGAGCTTGGCATATCATCATGGTTTACCATGGCGACGTACCTTATCAAAACTACAAACACGATCACACTTCATTCGTTATTTGGTATTAAGAGCAATAAATATTACATTACTTTGGTGAACCAGTCCCCTCTCAAATAGAACAAGTAAAGGATTTAAAAACACAGATTTCATCAATCAATGATGTATCTCTTTACATGGCAAAGTGACAGTTCCGCTTTTGTTAAAGATTATTGTACACAAGTTGTATGGAATTAAACACTTGATGTGCTGTTTATCAAGTGATACTAGATTTTGAGTCGTTGGTTCAACCAATGCTCAAAGGTCGTTGACCCTGCCCCGCCCACAAATATCAATAGAGGACATGTGAAGTTCATGAATCTTGAATGTAACATTGCTGAGTACAAATAAGTTGTTTTTATTATTTTATTTTGTGTGTGTATGTGTGTACTTGTTGGGGATGTGTGTGGTTGTTTTGAAATCAAAATTGAAAATGACAATTGTGTAACATAAATTACTATTTTTGTAACAATTAAAAAAAAAAAAATGGATGAAAAAAAAACAACAACTTTAAGCTCGTATTGGAAATGTTGCTGATTTATCTCCGAGCAAACTTGAATGCTGGATGCTGATTGGTTGATCACCTTAGCAGCAGCCAATCAAATTGTTTTATAGTGACCAAAAGCTTCAAAATACATTTAGTCTGTCTTTTTGTCCATGCTAATTTTTTTGAAAAACTAAAATGTAGGTCCGTTTTTATTTAAGTTTGCTCCGAGATCACAGAAACAATTGCCTTTTTTCCCCATTATGTCAAAATGTGTTAAAGTGATGCTTGGTATTTTTAGTGATAATGCTAGCTGCTACTTATTAGTCACAGTGCAAACTTGCTAGTTTACAAGTCTGGTACACTGACTCAGTTGATTACATGTGCATATCAAACACTGCAAGTCCCCAGACTAGGGACTCTGTTCCAATTTAGGCAAGATGTTGCTCAATATGTTACAAGAGCCGGCCAGTAGTAATACATTCTGCTCAGTAGTTCTGCGTGCCAAAAAAAGATACCAGATTGTTCTAAAGCCAAAAGTTACCTTGTAAGAGCTTGCCTTATATCTTAAGTTACATCATTGTTAGGATTTTTGAATAACTTTAATCTGGATGCACTTTCAGTCCAAATCAAGTCGATATCCAAATTCATTTTGCAAAACTTTGTGCCTTTAATACTGCTTTTTTTTCTTAATAACCTGCTTAATATATTTACCGTCTGTCATAAAGTTGTATATTTTTTAGTGTAAAAGCCAAGCTAGCTATGTGGAATTTTCCTCACTGCAATTTATGTATTGGTAGTTTTTTAAGTTTAGTAATGTGTGTATATATAAATGTACATGTATGTGTTGTGGGCTTAACAAATTGGGTTGAATTTTTCAATTTTCAAATATCAGGTATCATGAGAAGTTGATTACTTTTACAAGATGTGTTTAATTTAGTCAAATTTCTAGAGATGCAGAGGGCACCAGTTTGCAATTGGCGCGTGTAGAAACAAATGAAAGCAATCATGGGTCACCAACTAAATTGTTTTTATGGTATTATAATGTAAACTGGTTGTAACTGGTCCCCTGAAGATGTTTTGTACTGATAGAAATTTAACAAAGTTTTTAACAGGACTACATCCTGCTAAAAAGTTATTGTGGGCCATGGTCATTTTATGACTGTAGAGGGCGCTACACTTAGCAACAGCAGCAGAGGCCTTCTAAAATGCTGTTGGTACCATTCTAAAGGAACGTTTGCACAACAGTTCCTGCAACAAAAATCTGTGTCTTCCATTTGGCTTACTTAATTCCATAAGACTTTTTTTTTTGTAAAACAATTGTATTGTCTTCCACTTTTTGACCAAAATGTGTCTTTTTGTACTCTACAGAAAGGGTGCTACATAATTAACAACTTTTTTTCAGCAAACACAGGGTGTCTTTAATATAAGAATTTGTCAGTTCCAAAAATGGTTTCCAATCTGACGGTAGAAATTCAAATAGAACGTTACAAATAAAAAAATATATTGCTTATGTCAAAATTGGTGCTTTCTTCCGCTGTCGGTTGAACAAGGGGACAATTTCACGAAGCCTTACGATCGATCGTAACTCGAGTTACAAAGGATAACCCGAGTCGTAGGGGCCTATCCTACATATGACTGCAATGCATCAAAAGTGCTACGATTGATAGTAAGTTACGATGAGTTTGGTGAAATCGACCCCTGATGTAGTTTTGTCTTTGCAATCAAATTGTTTCACTGTCAACGTTTTCAAAATTGTTCAGTCTATGGGTATAACCACAATGGGTATACCACTGGTGCATTAATCCAATGGTATTCGGTTCAATTCCCCGTTTAGTTCTCATTGTTAATTTTTTCACTCACCACCGGAGCAAACCTTTACATTTTCATGAATAATGATTAAAGATAACTAAGCAAGCATATATAAATTAAGTACATGTAATATATAACATCATGGTAAAAAGACAATTCGCAAATAACCTTTGAAGTGTAAATAATGTGTTTTGCTTTTTAATTCTAAAGATAAGTAACAAATTATAAACTTTGTATGCAAATTAGCGTGATGACAATGTAACCGATTTGTATTTTTCAAGCAAGGCAGACGGATATTTTCAGCTTTTCTTTCTTTCTTTCTTTTTTTACTAAAAAATTAATAAATAAATAAATTAAGAAATCGAGAAAAATGGCACAGACTCAATTGAATTGTTTAAAGGTAGTATCATACTTTGGTTTTTGTCAAAGAAGTACAGATTCATGGGCAGAAATATCAAGGAAGATACAGTCGCAGTCATCTGTGAAAATTTCAATTCCATACGGTTCCCACTTTTTGAGAAAATCGTGAAAAACGGCCACAGTATTTCTTAAGTCTTTTTTGTCTTTTATTTTTGATCTTTTAAAAGATCAAAAAGATTTTCGGTCGTTGTTTTTTTTTTTTTTACTCATTTCTGGAAAAATACACCATTTCAGGCGGAAAATCATCTTCATACCCTGAAAGTTAAACGTAAATATATGAACATTTCTGTTTTGGTCTCTTACCAAAGTATGATACTCCCTTTAAAGGCAGCGTACAGGATTTGCAAGGCCTCAAAGGATACGCGTATGGTACAGATGTTTATGTTTCTATTATTATTTCTATAATTTGTCTGTTTTCTATTGCAGAGAGTTATGAGTCCTTTGTATAGTGAAACATGTTATCCTTGGAAACGCTTTGCGAGGGGTACAATGAATCTGCATTTCTATAGAGAAAAACAAAGTATGAAATTACCTTTAAAAAAAGGGTGATTTTCATTTCTGCCAAACCCCATCATTGTGATTCCAACTAAAACGGTTTAGGATTCAACTAAAACGGAAAAGGTAGTACCAGTTTTACGGATATATCCATGACCCACAGGTGAAAATGAACACGTGTAACTTGATACTGTACATTTAATGTATGAATAATTGTGTTAAAAAAAAAAACAAGAAGAAAAGATGCAGTTCCTGATGTATGGCACGGTGGGGCATCAGGAAACCATGAATTGTATTTCTTTGCAGCACTTCCCTTTTCTCGACCCTGATATATTTTTTTTCTCTCAGTACATTCATAAACAAGTCGCGTTCTACATCCATGAACAGATAAGCCAGGCCGCGCGCTGCATGGTGAAGTTGATTGAGGAGTTTTGACCGTGTGTGGGCCGCGCCTAGGCCTGTAGATGACGCCTGCTAGCTGTTCGAAACGTCAGTCACGATAATTTCGCGTTATTGGTTCCCTACTT
Organism: Astropecten irregularis; assembly: GCA_963971285.1. Taxonomy (NCBI): domain Eukaryota; kingdom Metazoa; phylum Echinodermata; class Asteroidea; order Paxillosida; family Astropectinidae; genus Astropecten; species Astropecten irregularis. The sequence continues at coordinate 9,444,224 of OZ020255.1, forward strand.
TGTGACACTGTGTAGCAATTGCCCCATTGGGGTTCGTTTTTGGTGACCTGACTGTGTTTGATTATTACACGATATAAAAATCATCACTTTTGGTGTAGTCCTACCAAAACCAAATTATTACCACAGGCTGAAGCAGTTTTGACGGTCGACGGGGAACAAGGCTGCATTCTCTTTGTGCTTGCATTGTCCAACCTCGTTCTCAGCGAGTACGAACACTTGATTACTGAACGGCACCTTCAAAATGGGCGTGTGCAGTTTAGATTGGGTCAAGTTGACCCTTTTGCTGAGTGGACTTGTAGTGTCGTCCGCCTTCAATGTTGACACCGATTCCCCGACCATATTTACCGGCCCGAATGGTTCTCTTTTCGGCACGTCGGTGTTGGGACATGAAATTAGTGACACTACAAAATGGTAAGTTCACTAAATTAATTTCAGGTCTAATTTCTTTCTGTTAAAGGTAATAATTTTATCGTACTTTTTTTGTCAAAGAATAATACTGCAGATTTATGAGCAAATGAGCAACAGACATATGTGAAATTTCCAGTCCAATTAACGGTTCCCACTTATTGACAAAACAACCACGGTATTTTAAAAAAATCTTTTCACCGTTATTTGTTTTTTTAATCTTTAACAGATCAAAATTGTTGTTGGTTATTCATTTTACTCTTTTCTTATTATTTTTGGGGAAACTTCGTCAAAGTAGTGAACAAAATAGCAACTCTAATGAATAAACACGCATAAAAAATGCTCTCCTGACGAATGTTATATACAAGCCATTGCAGGATACCCACTTAGTAAAAATAATTATTAGGCCCTATCAATGACATGAGATCATGTAGTGAAACGTTCCAAGGTTAACATGTTTCGAAACGGAATACTATACAAAGGACTCATAACTATCTGCAAAAGAAAACAAACAACAGAAACATTAGAATATGTACCACACGGATATCCTTGAAATTTGTCGTACAATACGAGCCCATACCTAAAATGAAATTATTGCGCCGTTTAAAACTTGGGACAAGTTTGTCAAAAAACGTCAGAAACCCGGACAAGTTCGGGTTCGTCAAAAAACATGTAGGGCCTAATGATGTATACATGTATGTACAGTTATATCTGTTTCAGTTTCTCGTGGCAACGCCGCTTCATTGTCTTCGTAAACGTCATCATCTTTTGAAATTGTCATCTTATTGAATTCTTTTGTATAGACCTATTGTTTTTGTGTTTATTTTAATGGTAGTATCATACTTTGGTAGCACACCGAAACAGAAACCTTCACAGATTTACCTAGAACTTACAGGGTATAAAGATGGTGATGGTAGAAACATACCGTTCAAACTTTCCTGCCTGAAATGCTGTATTTATCCAGAAAAGAGTATAAAATGACCAATTATTTTTTTGATATTTTAAAGATAAAAAATAAAAGAGAAACTTGCCCGGACTTAAGAAATACTGTGGCCATTTTTCACTGTTTTGTCAAAAAGTGGGCAACGTTTGGGACTGAAATTTTCACAGATGACTGTCACTATATCTTCCTTGATATTTGTACCCATAGATCTGTATTTCATCGACTGAAAACAAAGTATGATATTACTTAATAATCGTTTCGTATCTTTTTCGATCGTTTTGTATGATAATCGTTTCGCACAGTATCAAATAATTATGTATTTTATTAAAGGTAATTATAATACTTTGGTTTTTGTCAAAGAAATGCAAATTCATGGGCCACAATAATGAAGGAAGTTACAGTAACGGTTTTGAATTTTTCAGTCCCATATACGCTGGCCACTCATTTTTTGAGAAAGCAGTGAAAAATGCATGCCCACAGTGTTTCTTAAAGTCTTTTACCGTGATTTTGATCTTGAAAAGATCTTTAAGATCTAAAAGATCTTTAAAATATCTAAATTGTTTCTGGTCATTGGTTTTACTGTTTTCTGGATAAATGCAGCATTTCAGGCAGAAAAAATGTTACGATACGTTTCTACAATCACCATCTTTATTAAGTTATGGGTAAATTTGTGAAGTTCTGTTTCGGTAGGCTATAAAAGTAGTACCTTTAAATTCATTTTAGGTTGTTTTTGTGGGGTTTATGTTAAAATGCCCTATTAATAATAATAACAAAAGATCTACAGACGATTCAAATCAAAATATGATATATATTTAAAATGTTTAACCAACAATTAGGGCCTAATGAATTTTTAACCGGTAGGATTTTAGTTGGAGCGCCCAAAAGTTATTCGGACTGCCAGACTAACCTTCCTGGGCCGCCGGGGGCGCTATACAAGTGTTCCTTATCATCGAACAGGTGCAACCAAGTGTGTCTTGACGGAACAGGTACGTAGGTCTGTCATTTGAAGTTTCTTTTGAACTTTTGGAGTGATAGAATTGAAATATATATAAATATTTAGTTTTCTGACAAGCAAGTACAAGTAGCAAGGTTGGAGTTGATATTGGTAATCACTAATTCGGTTTCTAACACTACAGTTTGCCTACACCCATGGAGGATGTTCCTTGCTACACCACACGTACCGATTGTGTACTGCTACTTTTTACTAATCGGGGGCGGATCCGGGGGGAGGCGCACGCCCCCTTTTCTTCCAGCACACAAAAAAGGAAGAGGAAAACCCGGGGATTGTGATAAGACGAGTCCCAAAACGGAAAAAATTGGAATTCTTGCCCCCAAAACCATAAAGGGAAGGAAAACTACTTTTTGGAAAGTGACTTACCTAAATGTTCGTTGTGTCCTCTTCTACTAAATTTTTGCGATGATCGTTACACGTAACCTGATCAGTCCCCATGTCAGACCTAGGGTTACGCCCAGTCCCCATGTCAGACCTAGGGTTACGATCATCGCAACTAATACATTACTAGCATTTATTTAGCAAGGTTAATTTTGTGGAAAGAGGGCAGGGCTTTGATTTTTTGGAAGTTGTGGGGTAAAAACGGTAACGAAGATGTAACATTTCACAGCTGCACGGACAGCCTCAGACGAGAATAGTCTGCTTTCTACTCTGTTATTGCGAACACTCTTGATCTGTTGGGTCTGGGCACTGGACTAACCTGACCAGACAAAATGGCCTCACTCGATCAGACGGGCTGTTTTCAAGTTTCCAAGAAGCGCGTAAGAAAATTGCATTTTTACACTGAAATGTTCCACAAATTTTTTCAATCCAGGCTTTTAAGGACCCAGGAACATTTGCTGAAAGTCAAAAGTATCAATTTTTAGGAGTAGAAGCTATTTACAAGATGAAATGATCCCTTCTTATCACAATCCCCGAAAAACCAATATAAAGAGAGGGAGAAAGACTCAAAAAGAGAAGAAAAAGAGAGGGGCAAAATTAGCTAGCATCCGCCCCCCAAATATGCATCTGTTCCCGTTGCTGTTGAATTGGCACACTTTTTTTCCACGCCCCTGCCCTGTTTGGAAAATCCTGGATCCGCTCAGGACTGCTAATAGTGGGCCTACTATACTTACTAGGTATCCGTTTTTGAATTTTGGCTTCAATAGATCAGCATGTAGTGACGTCTTTCCAACTCGCCGACCTTGGAGCCAATGAAAACAATGCATTAAGTTGTACAGGTTTTAAGACAAAAAGCTGCCAGAATTGTTTAATCTTATTACAGGGAACTTCAAAGAAGGATATTGTCTGAGGAATAACGATGACTCGACAATGAAAGTCGTACAGAACACAATTTCTGCTTCTTGACAAAAATATTTGGAAAACAATTCTCGACGACCGGCGGTTTGTGCGTGATTTGTCTGTAGCTTGCGCCATCTACACGTTAGTTTTCATCGGTTGTCAAGTTATGACAATGAAAGTACCCGGATGTCCGCGCTGATCTATACATAAGGAAACGACTATATGCTAAATTGCTAATTTATCTTACCACCAAGACGACTTAATCAAACTGAAGGAGTTGACAATGTCTTGATAGTTCAAAGATCGAACTAGTATTACAGCAAACTTATAAATGCTAAAACTGAAATTAATTATTAGGAAAAGACAACTTCTAATTAATCATATTATAAACAGAACTAACCAAAAGTAAGCAGGTGGTGGCGCCCTTTCGACCTAAGCTTGTGCATCCCACAATTCTCCGTGGTCGGTATTTGCGATGGTCTATGTGTAATTATAGTTCATCTATAATTCATATTATACATGTAGGTAATGAAAGATACACCTTGAATGGACGGACTGTTGTTGATAAGAAGGATGGCCAGCTATTGGGCGTGTCCCTTGCCAGACAACCCGGACCTGACGGGAAAGTTGTTGTAAGTTTTATACAATTCCGCTATCTCTATCAAAACACATTTGTGCCCGATGAACTAAAAATGATCAACTGAATGTCTGGTACCCCGATTTAAAGGTAGTATCATACTTTGGTTTTTGTCAAAGAAGTACAGAATCATGAGCAAAAATATAAAGGAGGATACAGTAACAGTCATCTGTGAAAATTTCAGTCCCATAGGGTGCCCACTTTTTGAGAAAATTGTGAAAAAAGTCTTTTCTCTTTTATTTTTGATCTTTTAAAAGATCAAAAAGATTTTCAGTCGTTATTTTACAAATTTCTGGATAAATACACCATTTTAGGCGGAAATATGTTAACGGTCGGTTTCTACCACCACCATCTTCATACCCTGTAAGTTATACGTAAATATGTGAACATTTCTGTTTTGGTTTCTTACCAAAGTATGATACTACCTTTAAACTGATTTCATGCACAGCCAACATATGAAGTCCCCAGACTATTAGAACATATATCTCAGACACTTTGACATTGCAACAGATTTTTTTGTCGGGGGATTGAAACTTATTCACTATTGGGAACAAGGAAAAGGGCGTGGCCTCTGGACCACACCCTGTGACTCAGTCATCAGCAGCAGCCACGCTCCAGCTTAGGTTATATCTGAAAACAGCTAACGATACTGTGATTGAGTATTGGGTAGCCCCTCCCATCTCTCCCCGGCCCCTCCCCTGGCCTAACCCCCTCCGAACCCCTCTCCTAACCCCTCCCCTTGCCCCTCCCCTTCGATCCCCCTCCCCTAACTCCTCCCCTGGCCCTTCCCCTAGCCCCTCCCCCAACCCCTCCCCTATCCCACCCCAACCCCTCCCCTTACACCTATCCTATCCTGGCCCCTCCCCTAACCCCTCCCCTGGCCCCTCCCCTAATACCTCGCCTTCCTCCTCCCCTGGGATCTGCATGTAAGGACCAATCCTCACCTTGCCTTGGGTGTGTCACTTCACATGTTTCCATCATGTCTTTATCACATCCGACCGTGATTTCTCGTCGTGCAGGTCTGCGGGCACAGATGGATGAACCAGCAACCAGCCATTAGTTGTCCAAACTGTGTGGGGCAGACCTTACTGTATGCATGGGGAGTCTGCTACACCATCAACGCGGGTCTGGAAACGTCTTCTGTGGAAAAGATCCATCCCTGCTCCCGGCAAGGTTAGTGATCTCCGATATCCATCCCAAAGTCAAATTAATACACTTCCTTGAACAGCTTAGATTGTTGCTCATTGGTTGAAAGCTTAACCTAGGCGTGGCCCCTTTCTAAACCTCGGCTCTGGCTCAGGCTCGGGCTCTGAAAGAATCCATTCTAAAATTACAGGTGTAGAAATAGAGGCTTTTGCCTGCAGTTTTTAAGTAAAATCTCTGGTTTGAAAAAGAAAACAGAGCTTCAGCTTCAATGAAAAACATCAACCTATATTTTCAGCCTAGATAGATGACAGAGACGAAACCTGATATTCGTGGTCAGTGAACAACAGTCTAAGAACAATTGCAAGTGATACACAAAACATGGAAATTTGGTTGTTAATCCTGTTTTTACTATTAAGACAGAAATGTCATGCTTAGCGTATTTTTGTGCTAAGCAACTCTGTGAAATTGGCCCCTGATCACTGTTTGTTTGTTTGTTGTTTGTTTGTTTGTTTGTTTGTGACTTTTCATGTAGGATTGTCACGACTATGGCATCGGTGTGTTTGTGGAGCTAGCGCCAAGTTTGCTGTGGACGGACAAACCCTTATGCTTGGTGCCCCGGGAGCATTTTATAATAGAGGTATTTGGTTAGTCTTCTTTGCTTATAAAGTGGCTGACGTACTTGAGCAAACTGTGGCTATCCCAGTGCTCCCCCCCTCCCTCCCCAAAGTGCTAAACAAATCCATTCCAACATTTTTCAAGTGGGGTTTGATAATAATGCAGAAGTTGTCTTGTTTCCCATGTTTTCGCAGGTACTGTGATTACGATTAATGGTAATAACCAGCCATCGTTCTTGTCCTATACTGTATGGGAAAATGTTGATAGCAAGCAGCTTCCATATGTAGGTATGTATAGATCTACATTGTTTGCTTTCGACATTAGGGCGCCCCCATTTAATTCTATGGTTCTCATTTCTTTTTCACCTTGAGGGAGGGTCGGTCGGTCGGAAAAAAAAAAGTTTGGTAGAAAAAAAAATCTGGCTGAATACACAAAAACATGAAGAATATGATGAGAAATGTTCACTGTTTTCACTGTAAACTCGTTTGAATATTTCTTTTTTATTATTTCTGTGATAGAACGTAAAAGAAAATAAAACTTATCTTTGGTCAAATGACCTCTGGTAGGCGCATAAATTCTAAGTCCTCCGACACATCCTGCACCCAAGTTGGCCGAACGATGGTTTTTTGCTTCAACTTAATTTGCACCATACAACTCACGAATGTTTTGACTGTGGACAGTGTGTGTTTAGTAAGTACAAAATGTAGGCATTATTTGCAAAATTTGTCTCCCGAAATTCTCGATTTGTATTTTTTTAATTTATTTATATTTATATGTCATTCTGGACAGGGTTGGCGGCCAAAAAAAAGGGTTTTTTTTTCTTCGGTCAGAGCCCAAAATATGGGTCGGTCGGAAATGAGAACCATAGAATTAAAAAGTGGCGCCCTTATGATAAATATATAAAATCAGCTTATATTAATAGTTATATAAAACTGTGGCGTCTGTGTAACCCAAACCCACTGCACCCTTCCTTTTGTGATGGTACCAGGCTACTCTCTGGCTAGTGGTCATTTCTCTGACCAGTCGGCCGTGGAGGGGGTCACCGGGGCTCCGAGATATGATGACATAGGCCGGGTCTTTATATTTGACGTCCAAACAGAATCGGTCGTCATGGAGTTTATTGGTGAACAGGTCAGTTTTAGTAAAATATAGCTATCTGCCATTATAGCCAATAATTGACTGAGCAATGTCCTTTATCTTTACAAATAAGTCTAGGGAACACCTGTGCACACTGGTTACGTGCCACGCCTTCCCACACCCAATTATATTATACACCTGCCCGTCACACCCTCACACACCCAATTATAGACATGCTTGCCCGCCACTCCTTCCCACACCCAATTATATAAATGCACCTGCCTGCCACGCCCTCCCACACCCATTTATATGGACGCACCTGCCCACCACACCTTCCACACCCAATTATATAGACAAACCCAATTATATAGGCAAACCCAATTATATAGACACACCTGCCTGCCACGCCTTCCCACACCCAATTATATCCACATACCTGCCCACTACGCCTTCCCACACCTAATTATATAGACACACACAATTATATAGACACACCTGCCTGCCACGCCCTCCCACACCCAATTAAATAGACACACACAATTATAAAGACCCACCTGCCTGCCACGCCCTCCCACACCCAATTATATAGACACACCTGCTCACAACACCTTCCTCCGCACCAGGACATCCCATTATGGACATGCCCTACTTTCAGGCTCCACCCCATCTAGCCACACCCTTCACCATATTTTAGTTGTCTGATTGTACTGAGCTGCATATCAAGCGTCTCTATATTATTTGCAGGTCAATACGTACTTTGGGGCCAGTGTAGAGGCCTTAGACCTGAACAATGACGGATGGTGGGACTTGCTTGTAGGTGCTCCATTATACAGCATCAATGGACATGACGAAGGGTGTGTCTATGTCTACATCAATGACGGCATGGTAAATCAGTCTCACTTATCTCATTGTACAGCTCATGAAGATTAGCAGTGGCACGATTACACGTACAAACCTTCAAATAACTATAAAAACTATTTCGGTTATTTTATCAAATTACCACAACAGGGAAACTGACTGAATTTAAAGTCATTGAAAAGTGAACAAAGAAAAATTGACTTGAGCGGGATTCGAACCTCCTGAATACCGTACAGGCGCTCTTCCAACTCCAGTTCGAATCCCGCTCCAGTCAATTTTTCTTTGTTCACTTTTCCATGACTTTAAATTCAGTCAGTTTCCCTGTTGTGGTTATTTGATGATTATATTAAAATCGTCTTTGAGTGATCCCCCATGTACCGTTCCCAGGTTGCAGCATTGCTGCGCATATTGGTGAAATGATCCTTGGGGTATGGCGGTGTGAGCATGGTTTCTTGACTTCTTACTGCTAAACGAACAAAGATAATTGACTATTGGGATCACCAGCAACGTAGAGCTGGATAGCTCAGTTGGTAGAGCGCCTGTACGGTATTCAGGAGGTCACCGGTTCGAATCCCGCTCCAGTCAATTTTTATTTGTTCGCTTTTCAATGACTTTAAATTCAGTCAGTTTCCCTTGTGGTTATTTGATGATTAAAATTATTTTGGTTTAGGAACTGAATATCCAAAACCAACTTTCCGAAATGGAAGAAACCCAAATGCATCATAAGATGAGGTGCTGTGGCCTAGTGGTCTGGCACGGCGTGTCGTACTCAAGATCTTGTGGTCAATCTACAGATTGTGGGTTCGAATCCAGCCATGGGCTATTTCTATATCGACTGGCAGAACAATATATTATTTTCATTCAGGACAATACCTAGACTGTGGCCTAGTGGTCTGGCGTGTCAAACTCAAAATCTGCAGATTGCGGGTTCGAGTCCAGCCCATGGACTAGTGGTGCTTGCATCCTTGGTCAAGACGCTTTATAACATTATTGCTCCTTTACCCAGGTGTAAATGGGTACCACAGTGAGGGTAGATATGGCTTTGTGTGCTTGATTAGCCTCTGTGCACCTTACAGCAGCTGCAGGCTGTATACTCCCCAGGGAGCTGAGATTGTTTCAGAAATGTTAATGGGCCTGATGACCAGGGATAATAATAGCTTAAAGCGTTGTGATACCACTTGTGTATTAAGAACGCTATATGAATGCCTTGATTATTATTAAGATTATTTTGAAAGCAATTAAGGGTTCTAATAATCACTCATAACCTTAAGATTTGTTTATCCCAAATCATGGATGACATATCTTTTTCTGTATGTGCATGGTGTACGATTGATTTTATTTCTTTTGTGCTTGACATAGGGGGAGCTGGAATTGCGAGTCAAGATCACCGGTTCCAGCATCGTCGAGGCAAGGTTTGGCTCGGTCATCAAGGACGTCGGAGACTTGGACAAGGATGGCTTCCCAGGTCAGAAACTTTGTTAAGACTCCCCCTCCCTAAGAATTTCAATTCTGAATGATTTTTCTCACCCAAAGTAAAAAAAAATCTGACAAATCGAATGAAGCCACAAAATCTTTGTTTGATCAAAGGTTAAGGAGAAGAGGACCTGAATGGACAAACAAACTCCTCTTTTCTTTTCAGATGTAGCGATCGGTGCTCCGTTCGAAGACGAGAACGCCGGCGCGGTGTACATCTACCACGGAAGTCCCTTTGGCATCAATCGCAAATATTCCCAGGTAAAATGAGTGATGACAAAATGTAACGAGATAAGATCCTGCTAGGATCCAAATGTCAGGCCCTCCTAACTCTGACCAGCCTTTGAGAAAGATCCTGCTAGGATCCAACCGTCAGGCCCTCCTACAGTCCTAACTCTGACCAGACTTTGAGAAAGATCCTGCTAGGATCCAACCGTCAGGCCCTCCTACAGTCCTAACTCTGACCAGACTTTGAGAAAGATCCTGCTAGGATCCAAATGTCAGGCCCTCCTAACTCTGACCAGCCTTTGTGAAAAATCCTGCTAGGATCCAAACGTCAGGCACTCCTACAGTCCTAACTCTGACCAGCCTTTGAGAAAGATCCTGCTAGGATCCAAATGTCAGGCCCTCCTAACTCTGACCAGCCTTTGTGAAAGATCCTGCTAGGATCCAAATGTAAGGCCCTCCTAACTCTGACCAGCCTTTGAGAAAGATCCTGCTAGGATCCAAATGTCAGGCCCTCCTAACTCTGACCAGCCTTTGAGAAAGATCCTGCTAGGATCAAAACGTCAGACCCTCCTAACTCTGAGCAGCCTTTGAGAAAGATCCTGTTAGGATCGAAATATCAGGCTCTCCTAACGCTGAGCTGCCTTTGAGAAAGATCCTGCTAGGATCAAAACATCAGGCCCTCCTAACTCTGAGCAGCCACCGGCGCACCCAGGATTTTGTCTTGGGGGGGGCTCAAAGAAAATTGTTCTCCCATAAAAAAATTTTGAGACCCCCCCCCCCTTCCTCCTCTCCCTTTCCCTCTCCCCCCCCTTTTTTTTTCGTTTTTTTTCGTTTTTTTTTTCGTTTTTTTTTTTTCAGGGACCCTCTTGGGGGGGGCTCAAGCCCCCCGAGCCCCCCCCCTGGGTGCGCCACTGTGAGCAGCCTTTGAGAAAGATCCTGTTAGGATTGAAATATCAGGCCCTCCTAACGCTGAGCTGCCTTTGAGAAAGATCCTGCTAGGATCGAAACGTCAGGCCCTCCTAACTCTGAGCAGCCTTTGAGAAAGATCCTGCTCAGATCCAAACCTTTGGCCCTCCTAACTCTGAGCATTTTATTCGTTATAATGCTTAGAAATGAGAAAGGCCTTCATTCTATCAGGATCTTTCCTGCTTACTTGGTAGTGTCAATTTATAATTCATGCTTAGCAAGTAATTAACTGCTTCTTCCCAAATACATTCTTTCTTTTTTTGGAAATAGAGAATTGCTGGTAGGTCGTTCGGTTTGACGAGCTTTGGTACATCTCTCTCAGCTATTGACTTGGACAGTAACAACTATCCTGATCTGGTAGTCGGCGCTCACCAGAATGACGCCGTGGTTTATCTTAAGTAAGATTCCAAACTTCAGATCAGGAAAAACTTTACTGCAAAAAGTAACAATAAGTCCCTATGTGTGAACTCATTAGGGCTTGACTGGCATGTAACTTTTCCTCGGATCAGCTGATTTCCTCTTTTTTCACTTCACTCTTATGCCATTGAAAAGTGGAAAACACTGTACAAAGTATGTTTAAGATTGGGAATTCCTCTTTTTTGAAATGTCCAAGTTGCATGCCTGGCTTGAGGTTGGCAATCTACAGGTTGTGGGTTCGACTCCAGCCATGGGGTGGGAGCTCCTCTTTCTCCAGAGAGAGAGAGATAGGGGGTTCTATTGATTCTCTTGGCCTTGGGCTAAATTCCTTGATTGTGGGTGTGAAAGTGCTGTGCACTAGCAGTTTTAGAGAGTTTTATGCCAGGAGTCCACTGGGCCAGCGCCAGTTGGTGCCAGTTCGCGCCAAAGATTATGTGATTGGCGCGTAATGGCGCAACTTGGCGCGCGCCATTACATTAAAGTGGGTTCCAATAGGCGGATTGTTTGCGCCATTTGGTGCCACTTGGTGGATACTTCGCGCTGGTTGCTCGATGGAAGTGGTGCGACAAAAATTTCAAATTTTTTTTAATTGTCTTGCCGCCAAAGTCAATTTTTGGCGCCGTTACACAGCAAATTGCATTGGCGCGAACTGGCACCAACTGGCGCCAGCCCAGTGGACTCTTAGCATTAGGGCTTTTAATACGATATGAATTAGTTGTAGTACCAGGGTATAATAAGATATGCACATACATGTATGTAGTACAGTTTCCACAAGTTATATCACAATAATATAAAAGTCACATTAACTAGAAGATAAGAACTTATTAGTCAAATTGTTCATTGAGACCTTACGAGAAGTGTGAACGCAATATAAGTGTGAAAGTACGAACGATTCTTACATGGTGTTTCCGCAAACCAATCCACATTGTCGGTCAGAAGGTTCCTGAGACCAAGTTTGCAGTACAAAATCTTTATTGTAGGCATATTAGACGGACCTTTTTTGCACAAATTTATGTAAGTGAAAATGTGTGAAATGATCGATGATGTCACTTTTGAAGAATGATGGTCCATTCAGTACCAAGCTGTTAGATAACTAGAATGAAATCATTAAAAAGAAAAATTGACTGGACCAGCGACCTCCGAAATATACCGGCGCTCTTACCAACTGGGCTATGTCCAGTCCTATATGTTGGTGGTGTTGTCAATTATCTTTGTTCGTTTGTGGAGTGCCAAACCAACAAAGAGGGACACCACCAACATATAGGGCCGTATATTCCGGTGTTTGCTGGATGTTCAAATTCCACTCCAGGCGATTTTTCTTTGCTCGCTTTTCAATAACTTAAAATTATTAACTTATTTTATGTTTAGAATGAAATCAGTGTATAAATTCTGCCTCGACCTTCTTCTTTTTTGACCATTTCTTTGGTTCATTTCTTCTAGGACCAGGCCAGTCATCAACATGGAGGCCAGTATGACGTTATCTCCCAGCACCCTGATCATGAATAATCTCACCACCTCTGCAATTAGGCCCACTGTTACTGTAACTGTCTGTCTCGGGTACAGTGGTGTTGCTGTCGCACGTTACCATGGTATGTAACATTGAGAATGGACGGAAGGGATGTATTCCCAGCTTAAAGAATAAATACAAGTGGTAAACTGCTGCAAACTGCTCATCAACCAAAATAATGACCTGAAATCGCTTGAGAATTAGGAAGGCCTGACATTTCAATCCTAGCAGGATCTTTCTCAAAGGCTGCTCAGAGTTAGGAGGGCCTGACGTTTGGATCCTAGCAGAATCTTTCTCAAAGGCTGCTCAGAATTAGGAAGGCCTGACATTTCGAACCTAGTAGGATCTTTCTCAAAGGCTGCCCAGAGTAAGGAGGGCCTGACGTTTGGATCCTAGCATGATTTTTCTCAAAGGCTGCTCAGAGTTAGGAGGGCCTGACGTTTGGATCCTAGCAGATCTTTCTCAAAGACCCTTTGAAGAAAATCCTGCTAGGATAGAAACTCGGCATTCCTTGATACATTCTCTCCATCTGTCACTGTCCCTCATCAGTCCTGATAGATCCTCAGGGTCACAGCCAATATCATCCACAATGTGGTCGATGTATGTTGTTGAGGGTCTCCCACGGCTTCTCGTTCCATGTGCAGGTTGACAAAGTACCAAGTCACTAGCCAGTTCCCATTTGCTCCTGTAGCAGTGCCCAGCAAACCTCAGTCTTCCAACCATGGAAATGACCTTCAAATCTTGTTTTATAACGTCAATGAAACAATTATATTTTGTCTGGACAGATGTCGTGTACACACTGGAAGCCGACTACCAGGTGTCATCAGTACTGCAGTCCAGGGTCTCTTTCGATTCGTCATCGGCTTCAAATATTGAGAGAACCACCAACTTACGTTACTACACTCAATGGTGCCAGGACCACAGTCTCATTCTAAAGGTACATAACCCATGGCACAAAGTAGTGAGGCCTTTGTTTCTTTGCATCGGCCCGGAGGGATGTATCAAGTCAATCACAACAAAATGTCAGTGGCAGTTGCCATGGGAATGTGGAGTACGGAATCATTACTCCAGTGAGGTCCAGTACCCTGTGTGTAGTCAGAGTAGTCATGATTTTTTTCTCTCAGCCCGCAAGCTCCCCAAAATTCAGATTCTCTGAATTTCGTCAATGGGGGCAGCAGATAAATCTGTGTGATTTTGTGATGTCAGATGTGGGAGCCCTTTCTTTTAAAGCTTGCAGGTTGAGCATGTTGAGAGAAAAATCATCAAAAAGACTCTTTCTTTGATCAGTGTGAGATAAATATTTATTTTCTCATGTCAAGTAATTTAAGGATTATAGTTCTAACAAATAAAGCGAGGTTTGTCGAGTGTTGAACATTTATTTATTTATTTATTTATTTCTTATTTTACCCTGGGTGATCCATTCAGTTACAAGGAAAAGTTACTGATCTCCCATGGATCCCAGCTTACAAAACTACAAAATGTAATAAAAAATACCAATACAAAAATACAGGTAAGAAAAAGCATACATAAAAGAACATTTTATGCACCCCTGAAACTAAATGTTCTTCTTCCACTTTCAGTTCTGGGATGTGGGAGGACGACCGCATCCTCCTTAAAGTTCCACATTTCAAATTTGTCTCTTTCCATCATCTCTTCCTCTTACAGAGATCTGCGCGGGATTTTCTGACTCCCATCCCTGTTCGACTGTCCTATCGCCTTGGCAACAGTACATCGTCCTTGCCAGATGTCTTGAACCCAGCATCACAGGCCATCACTAAAGAGGCAAGTTACGGATATCTTTTTTTAAAGGTAGTATCATACTTTGGTTTGTATCAAAGAAATACAGATTCATGGGCAAAAATACCAAGACAGAAACAGTAACAGTCATCTGTGAAAATTTCAGTTCCATACGGTGCCCGCTTTTTGAGAAAAGAGTGAAAAACGGCCACAGTATTTCTTAAGTCTTTTCTCTTTTATTTTTGATCTTGTAGAAGGTCAAAAAGATTTTCGGTCGTTGTTTGACTATTTCTGGATAAATACACCATTTCACGCCGAACAATTTTAACGGTAGGTATCTACCACCACCATCTTCATACCCTGTAAGTTAAACGTAAATCTGTGAACATTTCTGTTTTGGTCTCGTAAAGTATGATACAAACTTTAAGGGTTGGGTTTGTAACTTGTACAGCCCCGAGCTTTATTTAATGTTTATGCGCGTTTTTTTTTTTCTGTGTTTGATTCAAGATTGCGTTTGGCAGAGAGTGTGGAGATAACGGCATATGTGAGGCTGCCCTCGAGTTGCGCTACTCATCCAACCTTCCCAGGTACGTAAGTAGGTTTATGGACAGCTCGATCCTTCCTGTAACTAGACACCAGTAACCGTGAGACTCAGGTATAATGGAAAGTTGATCAAGGAAACCTATAACTAGCTTTCTGTCCGACTTGCTACTATATGTGTTGTACCTGGGGCCTTTTCCATACCTTGGCTGCGGCTCTTGCTCCGGCTCCGGCTGCGGCTGCAGCTCCGGCTGCGACTCCGGCTTCGGCTCCGGCTCCGGCTCCGGCTCCGGCTCCGGCTCCATTTCATTAACCCATTCTAAAATAATGGGTATCAAAATAGGAGGCTTTTGGCTGCGGTTCTGAAGTAGATTCTCCGGTTTGAAAAAGAAAACAGAGCTTCATCAGCTTCAATGAAAAAACACAACCTATATTTTCAGCATAATGGATGACAGAGATGGAGCCAGAGCTTGACGGCGCAGGAGCCGAGGTTTGGAAAAGGACCCTGGTGAACTGCCAAAGCTCAATTGTATAAAAAATATTATATTGCCTCCTCGGTAATTCTTCCCCTTCAGTGGCCGGGATGTGATATATTTGGGGGCGGAGTCCAACATGAACCTCGACATCGAGGTGTCGAATGCTGGGGAGGAGGCCCATCAAGCTAGACTGGTCATTACTCACCCTGAGGACATGGTGTACGTAGGAGTGCAAACCATCCAGGTGATGAGGGGTGTCCACCAGTATATTCTTGATTATTCCTTATATCTCAAGAAAGTTATTGAATAAACCACAAGGGAATTAAACTGACTGGATTAAGTCATTGAAAGGTGAACATGGAGAAAATGAACCTTTCCCGTGAAATATGCTAATTAGATACGCGCATGCGTAAATGCATCACTGGTTGGCAAGCTCCATGCCCTCTGCGTTGTATGTGGTACGTACGTGCCTATTATTGTAGCTACAACTTCCTTGCCAAACAATAGCGCATTTGCACATGCGCGTATCTAATTAGCATATTTCATGGGAATGGTCCATCGACTGGAGCAGGATTCGATTTTACGACCTCCTGAAAACCGTCGATGCTCAACCAACTGAGCAGTCCAAGTTGGCGATCTGTCCCAAATTTGAACGGCATTCCAGATGTCGCAGGTTTGAATCCCCCTCCAGTCATTTTTACATTCGCCTTGAAATGTCCATTATCAAAATTGGTTGCACATATTTTAGTTATAAATGTTAACAATTAGTTTTACTTTTAATAGTCGGTTTGAATTTCTGTGACCCTTTTGTGTTTATTTTGTAACCTGTTTCCCATCAGACTACGGAAGGCACCACGGTGAAGTGTGAACCTGTCACCACTGAGAATGAACCCTTTCCCACCATAGACTGCATCTTGGCCAACCCCATGAGGAGCAATGGCATGGTACGGTACCAATGATAAGTGTTGCAACCAGTCTGTTAGGGGGAATCGAACCCGTAACCACCAAAGAGCAAACCACCTCAGGGCTGCAGTTTAATTGCTAAAGAGATACAGATTTTCATATTTTTAGATGTTGGCTTCATGAGCAGAGACCAGTTTGCTGCTTAAGCACCAAAATTTCCTCAAGCGCCAAAAACCTTATAGTATAAAGCAAAATCGGCATGCCAGCCAAAACTCTTCGTGAATGTTATGCTCAGCAAACAATGGCCGAATACAAATCAAAAGCAGAAAACATCACATGAAAATTTGGTTGGTAATCCTGTTTGATCAAGGAAGACTTTTCATGCTTAAGCAATTTTTGTGCTTAGGCACTTCTATGGAATAGCGCTCCGCACTTGCGCTAAAAATAGCACCGGATCTCAGACAAACATTGCAACCATGCAAACGTGTTTGGATGTGAGCGTCCATGTACACTACGTGTGTGAGACAATGTTTGTCTGACAGCCGGGGATTTTGTGACGTCATTAGTGCGGAGCGCTATTGGCCCCTGGATAGATTTCTTCAAAATTGCACAATTTCTTATCAACTTATTAAGAAGGTCAACTCCTTTCATCAACATGTATAAATAGCTAGCAGTTAAATTCAATCCCAATTTTGCCTCCTCTTAAGTTTTGCTTTATATGTTGTCATGATAACCCAGTAAGTACTTTGGTGTGATTGTATATATAGGTATTATTGCAAGTCCGCCTGGACATCGGTTCGCTGGGTCCACGTCACTCTGATGCAAATATTTCACTGGCTGTAACCACAAGCAGCAGTGAGGCTAATGTGGAGGACAATGACGGAATCAGTACAACACCGGTAGTGATACTGGCAGATGTTACGGTGAAGGGGTACGTATATATATAATTATGGCATCCTTGTATCAGGCTGGACTGTGATTGGTCAGTGAGGGTCATGTGATTGACAATTGTCATCCAATCGAAAAGAGATGTTGGACTTTGATTGGTCAGGAAGGGTCATGTGATTGACAATCGACATCCAATCAGAAGAAAGGCTGGACTTTGATTGTTCAGGAAGGGTCATGTGATTGACAATCACCATCCAATCAGAAGAAAGGCTGGACTTTGATTGGTCAGGAAGGGTCATGTGATTGACAATCACCATCCAATCAGAAGAAAGGCTGGTCTTTGATTGGTCAGGAAGGGTCATGTGATTGACAATCACCATCCAATCAGAAGAAAGGCTGGACTTTGATTGGTCAGGAAGGGTCATGTGATTGACAATCACCATCCAATCAGAAGAAAGGCTGGACTTTGATTGGTCAGGAAGGGTCATGTGATTGACAATCACCATCCAATCAGAAGAAAGGCATGGTCTTTGATTGGTCAGGAAGGGTCATGTGATTGACAATCACCATCCAATCAGAAGAAATGCTGTACTATGATTGGTCAGGTCATGTGATTGACAATGGCCACTTGATCAGCTTCAAGTGCTTCAACTCCAAATCCTTGTGGATGTGAATTTTCTGAGAGATTTACTGGTCCACGTCAAGTTTTGGTGCTAATGGACCGTTCCGGCTTTGCTCTTAAGCCTGGCCGCCCATCTTAGCAATTCCACATGTTTTACATACAGCATGTGACCGAGTTTGACCGAGGTAATGGACTACATATAGAGAACTTTGCTAGTTATAAGCGCATTAAATGCCAACCCTGTGTGGCCACACGTACACGTGGGCCCAGTGTATGTGGAGTCCACTGCACACAAAGCCGGGCTATACCATTTCACAAACAGGGGCCAATAATTAAGAATGCAGAAACATCGCGATTTACAAAACAATATGTACAGTTGATTTGTTGCAAAACTTAAACTGAACTGAACGTTAATTGATAGCTTTTCCTTGAATTAATTGTATGACTTTCATGTAGCGTTAAGTTCCGTTAACCATTAAATATTGCGCTACACAACCTTGCAAGAGAAACCCCTCTGAAGGCGATGAATTGATCCGGCCGATCGGAAATGTGATCGAGCGTACAGCAAGGTCCAGATTGTGGATGAAAATGCCACAAAAAGAGATATTATTCACTTTAAAAAACACCTACACATATCATTTATGAACAGAGGTTCAATCACAAGATAAGTCGGCATGAAAACTTGAAGAAATATAAGATTTAACACGCTAAAATCATCGTGAGCACGAGACAGTGAAGACCTAGCGTGCACGGAGAGCATGCAACGAGTCTGGTTACGGTCTCGTTGAATCCACGTGCAGAACACCCACACCGCTGTACTGTTTACACCAGGTCCGTATACCAGACTACACTAAGCCATCAGCCCATCCTTTGATGAAACGGGGTTCGCGATTTGACAGAAAAAGTGCAACCAGTTCCCCTCAACCAATGAAAACGAATGTTACATAAAATGAAAGCTTATTTCGTCAGCTTTCAGAAACCGCCCGAAGTGAGTTAATACGAGCCACCTAGCGCGAGTGCCGTTGAATCTTGTAAACTTCCACCCTGATAAACAAACGAAATGTGGCTTGACCTCCATAGGAAATGGACAATTCTGGATTTTTGTCTTGTTTTTAAACTCAAAAGTGCATATTATTATACCGCTCAGAGAACAGTGAAACTACATTCATTTGAAAGAGAATAGGATGTACTTTATGATTCCAGCCGAAGTGGTAAGTTTAGCAAAAGGACTTTCCGCATACGGACGAAAGTTTGCCGGGGGAGTCCCGATTCAACACAAATTCCCCGTGTTAAACAGAGCCCCACAGACGTTAGTGAGCAAATGCGCGCAAGTTCTCCATATGAACGACTCCAATTGGTCAATTGATGCGCACAGTTTGATTGACAAGCCGGAAGGGTCCAATTGTATCCCGAACGAAGAATAACAAATGTGGTCATGTTTATGATCTTCAGGAGAGTGTATTAGCCGGTTTGAGTGCACCGGCTGGTAAAATGAGTTTCATTCTTCCAGATCCACCTCGAGTCTTTCCACTTTGGTGATGTGCTTTGACTAATTCTCTGAACAGTTATCAGGACTCTTGATTACCCTTGTGGTATGTATTCCTTGCAGGGCATCCAGGCCGGAGCAGGTCTTGTACCAAGGCGGTCAGGACTATGATCCCCAGAGCCACCTGGAAGAGGTCTTGCAAACCCTCCTGCAACCCACGCCTGCCCCTGTGCCCACAGTGGACGGACCAGAGTTCATCCCCGCTGGGATAGATCCAATACTGCCCACCGAGGTCGTGCCGGACTCCGGACTGGGCGCCGATGACCCCTTCCAGCCGAGGGGCCCTGATGCACCGTCGGTCAACTGGACGGCCATTGGGCCAGAGTTTGTGCAGCAGTATGAGGTAGGTGCATGATCTCACCACATGGTGTACACTCTTCTTTGGGCCTTTACAAAGCTCGGATCTGGCTTCGGCTCAGGCTTCGGCTCAGGCTTCGGCTCAGGCTTCGGCTCAGGCTTCGGCTCAGGCTTCGGCTCAGGCTTCGGCTCAGGTTCCGGCTCCGGCTCCGGCTCCGGCTCCGGCTCCGGCTCCGGCTCCGGCTCCGGCTCCGGCTCCGGCTCCGGCTCCGGCTCCGGCTCCGGCTCCGGCTCCGGCTCCGGCTCCGGCTCCGGCTCCGGCTCCGGCTCCGGCTCCGTCTCCGGCTCCAGCTCCGGCTCCATTTCATGGTTCCATTCTACCTTTAGAGACTTTTATTTCGTCTTTTAATTGGTTTGGTTCGGAAGTAGATTCTCTGGTCTCTTCAGTGAAAAACCACAGCCTATATTTTCAGCATATGGATTAAACTGCATGAGACGGAGTTGGAGCCTGAGCGGGAGCCGAGGTTTGAGAAAGACCCCTGGATTGCACAATCACACTGGCGTGAATTGGAACACCCTCTGTGGTGACAGTTAAAAATGACCATCACACCGACTTCAACTGTACGTACTCAGAACAACAATGATTGTACACAATAGAGCTATATTAAAATTACTAGAGCGCTAGCTCCGCGTTCCCCGCGCGTAGACAATTTGAAGCCGTTCTGGGCGCAGTCATTTTGAATTTGAGTGCGTTTCTGTGGAACAAGAACACTTTGACTGGAATGCCATTCGAAGAGTGTACTCTATATGCAACGCACAAGTATGCGCGAACGGTACCGGTAGCGCGTCTTGATGACGCTTGCAATCATTGCGTGACTGAAGTGCAGAGCGTGTGCGCAGGGTGATAAATGAAACGCGCATTTACCAAATGTGCGTCGGATTTTGGGCGTATTTGGCTTCGATAACACACCTGTATAGAACACAACGCAGGTATGCAAATGAACGTACAAAAAACGTACAAAATTGTGGTCTTTCCGTAGGTTTGTGCACAAACATGGATTCGCCCAGCAGGCATCACTTTTCACACGGAGCTAGCCCTCTAGTAATTTTAATATAGCTCTATGTTGACATCGATTACAAATTGTCAGTGCCCCAAACTTTGTTGCCACGACTCACTGTCATGATGTTGGCATAACAAGATTTTTGATGTGATGCGTCTACCATCAGGTGGCCAATGTGGGACCAGGACGGATCCCTTACGTCAGTCTGGTCAACATCTCCATCCCGTGGAGAACGCTGGAAGGCGATTGGCTGATCTTTATCACCGAGGTCAAGGTTCGTGCATAAATTTAAATATAATTAGACCCAGAAAGATTTGAGGCTTTGCATGCATGGTGATTGGTGACAATTGTAAGAATCGTTCATACTTAATTCACACTTCTCAAAGATCTCGCCGTTTCGACTAGCCAGTGCTAGCCTGTCTCCTAAGCATGCCAGTCGAAACGTTAAGACATTATGAGAAGTGTGAATGAAATAAAAATGTGCGAAAGTACTGATGAATGATTCTTACATGGTGTTTCCGCAAACCGATCCATATGATTAGACCCACCAATCCAAAATTGCCATGTAAACTAATTTTCTCATTGAGAGGGAAATAAAAGTTAATGTATGGTTCATGCCTTGGGACATGTGCTCCCAAATTAAGGCAATTAAATAGTTTGGAACACTTAGTAAAGATGGCGCGCCCCCGGTCGAGAGTTGGTGAGAATGTGGTTCATCTTATTTGGCTGCCATGACTGTCACATCTATACATTAATTTTTACCTTCATCAGTACATTTTGCCAAGATGCAAACATGAAATTTAAATGACCGATATGATATTGAAAGCACAGATCGAGTGCCGTCGTCAAAAAAAATGATGTTGTCATACTGAATACAATGCTGCTGAATCCAAAATTTTAAAGATTATTCCCCTAGTCTGTATGGTGCCTGTTTAGCAATCTGGTGGTCTAAGGTGCGAATCCTACTTTGGTCAATTTGATAAGCACAGTACTGATTCACCAAATATTCAGGTATATAATGCACTATGCCTAGGTTGCTGACAAGGTGATATCCGGGGCAATTTCACAGCCCTGCTTAGCACAAAATTTGCTAACCATGAAAAATGTCTAGTCTAATAAGGGGCCGTCCATAAAGTACGTACGCACGAAATGCCAACTTTTTTGACCCCCCCTCCCCCTCTGTACGCATGGCGTACGCAGTGGTTCCAACCCCCCCTCCCCCCTGTACCCATACGCATTCCACATTAGGTTTTTCACTTCTCGTAGTCCATGTGTACCTTGCTTTAGCATCATAAATAAAATGTCACCGTTATCCGGGAAGGTACCGTTATTGGGACGTCACTTTCAAATTTTGAAATGAATGACTAAAGTGTAACAGGTTTTTATACATTTACAGATGTATGTTACAATTTTTTATCATATTGAATAAGAAAAAAAGGAAAAAACAAATAAATCCTGGTGCTTTTTCTTGTTTTTCCCCTCTCTTTTCGCGCGAAATGATTATGCACATTTTTGTTTGCGTACGGTATGCATTGGCCTGAACCCCCCTCCCCCCTGTATGCATAGATACACATCGGTAACAACCCCCCTCCCCCCCCCTCCGTGCGTACAGAGTACTTTATGGACGGCCCCTAATAAAAACAGGATAACAACCAAATTTCCATGTGTTGCATACCACTTGTGATTGTTCTTTGGCTGTTGTTCGCTGACCATGAATAGAGTCAAGTAGAATTTTTAATGTTTGATGGTTTGTATTATTGGGCAAGACATTTTTGTACTAAGCAATTTTTTTTGTGCTTAGCAGCTCAATGAAATTGGCCGTTGAACATGTACCTCGTTGCAGGGTATTGACGGCGTGGAGTCCTGCAACACGGCTAGCATCCTACAGCAACAGAATGAGAACATCCTGGAATATTACAGCTCGTCCTCCAGGAACGATGTTGATGACTCCGGAAATCGTGGCACGGATGAAGCTGGCGAGGAGAGGACCTTAAGAACAACATTCGTAAGTAAACAAAATGGAAACTATAAAACAGGGCAGATCCAGGGGGCGTGGGCCCCCCTTTCTTCCAGCCAAAAGAAAAAGAAAAGAAAAAAGAAAGAAAGAAAGAAGAAAACACAATATATATAGGGAGGGAGAAAGACTCAAAAAGAGACCTAAAAAGAAGGGGGAGACAATATAAGCTAGTTCTGATCCCCCGAAATCCATTTCGTCACTATTAAATTGGCACATTTTATTTCCACGCCCCACTTTTTGAAAATGCTAGATCCTCTCCTGTAAAAGGCACTATAGTACGACTAGATCATGTTGGGAATAATGATTTAAAGCTAAAACCTGTAAAATATAAGCTTTATATTCAGGTATTATGCCAAAACTGTACCAGGATTTGGGGTCTCGATCTTCTTATCGCAAGGAACAATCTTGGACCAAACTGGCCCAACCGCAAGGCTGGGAACGATTAGTATCACTTGACTGACTGACAAGTTGGCCTTCCCAATCCTTTCTCATTGTTGTTAAGAGACCAATGAATATAATATTTAATACCATATTTGTTTTTGTCTGGTTATGAAACCATCTTTTTTTTTTCGTTTTATCGTTAAAGGGATTGCATACGTTTGGTAATTTGAGCCTATTGTTTGTTTCAAATCAATATAATTGTATATATACACCATAAAACTAACCTGTGAAAGTTTCAATTCAAAAGGTGGTAGCGTTTGTGAGATTTTGGCGACAAACTAGAGCGGTTATTCCACGCCAGATAACAAATAGTCAATAGATGAGAAGCGTTACGGCCATAACGCTTCTCAGATTCATAATTTTTGGAGATAAAAAGTGACATATTTTTCCATAACCGCGGTACTTCGAATTGAACGTTTCTCAATATGCATTATACTATCCAAAGCAGCTGTACTTCTCACCAAGTAAGTTTTTATTGCCATAAATTTTCAGAGTCATTACCAAACGTATGCAATGCCTTTAAAGGATAAGTTTCATACTTTGGTAAAAAAAAAAAACCAGAAATGTTCACAGATTTATGTATAACTTACAGGGTATGAAGATGGTGGTGGTAGAAACATACCGTTAAAATTTTTCTGCCTGAAATGGTGTATTTATCCAGAAATTTGGAAAACAACGACCGAAAATCTGTTTGATCTTTGAAAAGATCAAAAATAAAAGAGAAAAGTCTTAAGAAATACTCTGGCTGTTTTTCACTGTTTTCTCAAAAAGTGGGCACCGCATGGGACTGAAAATGTCACAGATGACTGTGACTGTATCTGTCTTGATATTTTTCCCCATGAATCTGTATTTATTTGATAAAAACCAAAGTATGATATTACCTTTAAAAACAACGGAGTGAGTGCATACAAATGCATGCAAAACCACCTTGTGAGCTGTGAGCTCATGTATTTAAGGCTGTCTGGTCCAGAGAGGTTTTGCTCCCTGCATATGCCTATCATGGTTGAGAGAAATGCCTCAAGAGATTAACCACGGAGCCATTAACCAGATACGGTTACTGTGGGCTGATGCTAAGGTAGACAGCCAAATCCTGATTTGGAAAAAGGCTAGAGTTTTTAGAGGGGTGATCTCCTCATGAAGTTGTCATGATACAGCTATTTGGATAGTAGGACAGCTATCTTTCTTCTTTGACTTTTGACAGGATTGTGAGACTGCACAGTGTGTGACGTTGCAATGTCGTGTTAAGCCGTTACCCTCCGCTGCGAGTTCGGTCATCGAGGTCCGCGCTAGACTCTGGAAGTATTCATTCCTCAAGGTGAGAGAACTGTATAGTGAGGGGGACCAAGTCAAATAGCTCACAATACAAGATCCAACATCTAGGATCCAACGTCCCACATCCACATTAAGAGGGCTTATGAAACGGAGGCTCCTGCTCCGGCTCCGGCTCCAGCTCCAGCTCCATCTCCAGCTCCAGCTCCAGCTCCAGCTCCAGCTCTGTCATCCATATACTGAAACTATTGGTTGTGGTTTTTCATTATAAAAGCTGAAGTTCTGTTTTCGTTTTTCAAACCAGAGAATCTACTTCCGAACTGCAGCCAAAAGCCTCTAATTTTGATACCAGTTATTTTAAAATGGATTCACGAAATGGAGCCGGAGCCTGTGCCTGAGACACCGTTTCGTAAACCCAACATGATACATCCCACATGAACATTCTACGTCTACTATCAAATGTCCAACTTCAAGCTCCCCAAATCTTACATCCAACGTAGATTGCAAACCTCCAGCATTCAACCCAGTGTTTGTCTTGATCTCATTAACCTTGATCTTTCTTCCTCTTTTGATGTCCTCTTTCAATTTTGTGCTCCAGTTTGATTATGGTTTGGTGTCCATGGTGAGCGCAACCTCTGTGCGCGTTAAGAATCCACAAGGCTTTTTCAACCAGCCGACAGGCCACCAGCCCGATACCGGCACGGTAAGTGGGAAGGATGGGCGGGTTGAAACGATCTGGGAATAAGGGCAGGGCTTTTGGAAGAGTGGTGCTGCTTGAACACTAGATGCTAGCTGTTATTGGGATTAGTCGTCAGTTCCTAGCCCTGACCATATACATGTACCTTTAAACCTAACCCTCTGCGCCTACAGCACAGGACAAGAGCTACTTACCACACATTACCATAGTCTACACAGGGGGACTTAACCCTAACCCTCTGCAATAACCACACAGGACAAGAGCTGCTTACCACACATTACCCCAGGGTTTTTTAACCCTAACCCTCTGCATTTACCATACAAGACAAGAGCTGCTTACCACCCATTACCACAGTCTCCACAGGGGGAACTGGATCATAAACCATGCATCATTATCACATAAGCCAACACTGTTGTGTATTGTGGTATTCAGGATGCCATAGTTTAAAAACTGTGCATGGTAAACTGTGGTATGCAGGTGGGTCATGTGGGTTAGGGTTAAATCAGCTGAAATTATATTAGGGCATTGTCTGTTGTCCACGCCGTGTTGAAATCTTGCAGTGTGAACAGGCCGGTCACTTTGACAGGGGTCAGACTTGGAGAATTTTCGTAGTTTGAACAGGCCTTATGTGATGTTGGAGACTAAAAGAAGGATAATAATAGTCAATGAATCCCTGTTGATTGTCGTTGAAGGTGAAGCTGACAGTGATAGCAGAGGAGATCAGGCCACCTGCCATGCCAGGCTGGGTCATTCCCGTCGGTACAATCGTCGGCATCATTGTGCTCTTAGCGTTTGCCGCTGGGATGGCTAAGGTGAGATTAAGGGTCCTCCCCAAACTCTCCTTAAAATAGGCCAGGATTTGTCATGCTGTTGCTAATGTTACGTATCATCAAGGGAATATTATTATATGCACAATTGTTCTTCAACTTAATAAGCAGAGTCTGTTCGATAGTAGAGCCTGTCTCGTTTGGTACCATGCAGCTACCCTGACCAAGACATAATGGTGCTTATCACATCAGGAGCCAATTTCATAAAGCTGCTTTTTAGTGCCAAATTTGCTTATAAAGCATGAGAAGTTTTCTTTGATCAAACAGGATTACCATTCAAATTTTCATGTGATGTTTTAAATTGCTGAGCATAAGATTCTCAAGGAGTTTGGGCTGGCATACTGACTTATAGTTTTTACCAAGATTTTTATGAAAGCTCTATGAAATTGGCCCCTGAACGATTTACACATTGGGGTCGATTTCACCAAACTCATCGTAACTTACTATCAATCGTAGGACTTGCATTGCAGCCCTATGTAGGATATGATGAGTTATCCTTCGTAACTCGAGTTACGAACGGCCATATTAAGGCTTCGTGAAATCGACCATGGCCAGGACACCCCTTATTCCTACATCTTAAGCCCTCCACCCACTGGGGGCAATACACCGATCCAGTAGGCCACGCCCACCATAGCAACGTCCAAGCAACAACGCACACGCACATAACGTGTCATGATCAGCCACACACGAAGCATCGCATATACTCTCAACCACCAAACACCTATCTTTGTTGGACTTTGGTTTTGCAAAAGGCCAAAAATGTACAATTCCTCTCAGCCAGGGCATCGAGAGTCAGAAATATAATGAAAATATAAACACCGCTTGACCATGGTTCAGAATAAAACTCGGATTTGTCATAGAATTGCCTTGTACATACGAAACAAAAGTAAACTCAACGAAAAGTGTATAAAAGAATGCACAATTTAAAACAATTTTTCGGACAAAATGGCGGCAATTTGTCGGACCTTAAATAATGCGTTGTGATTGGTCAATTTGTCAGGGAGCGTGGCCTACTGGATCGGTGTATTTACTTCCAACTGGTTCCAGGCAATCTCCAAGAAGAACTATTATACTAAATTACATTCATCTGTGATCAGTTTGCAATTATTTTATTTTATTTTTTCCCTCTCACCGTGTGCTGCAGTTGGGATTTTTCCGTCGCGGCAAACGGGAGAAGATGCAGAGACTGTTGGAGGCGGAACAGGACGTGAACAGGGACGACGTGGAAGAAGACGGCGAAAAGAAGGACCAGCAGTCATCAGCCGCAGAGAAAATGGATCTTGGAGAGAAACCCGGCAGTCCGTAGTCCAAAGCCTCACACCCTAAATGTACGGTCCGACTAAGGTACTGGCCGGCCGGCCCTATCTGACTTAAGGGAGGTTTCGCAGGCGAACAGATACGCATACGCCTACATTTAGCTATCCGTAAACGTCAACAGCCTATCCGATGCTTCGCAATAGTGAAGTCTATTTCCGAATCCCGAGAACCAATTTTCTACCTGACTTTGAGTCAAATTTCAGTTGTCTTATTATTAAGTTTTGAAATGCATAGAAATGACGTATTGTGTTCAACAAATCCTTTCTGTTTAATCTAATCACGCACATGACAAAAAATGAACAGAGAATGATGATAATACTGATATTCGCTATGTGTTAAACACTTACGCGTATCGAGCAAGATATCCGTGCCTCATAAAGACATATAACGGAGAGCGGACACAAATACTGGTGACGTATCCGGCGCGCTAACCGTATCTGTTCACTTGCGAAACCTCTCTTAAAGGTAGTATCATACTTTGGTAAGACACCAAAACAGAAATGTTCACAGATTTACGTATAACTTACAGGGTATATGAAGATGGTGGTGGTAGAAACATACTGTTAAAATGTTTCTGCCTGAAATGGTGTATTTATCCAGAAATGAGTAAAACAACGACCAATTTTTTTTTTGATCTTTTAAAAGATCAAAAATAAAAGAGAAAAGACTTAAGAAATACTGTGGCTGTTTTTCACTGTTTTCTCAAAAAGTGGGCACCGTATGGGACTGAAATTTTCACAGATGACTATTACTGCAACATCCTTGATATGTTTGCCCATGAATCTGAATTTCTTTGACAAAAACCAATGTATGATATTACCTTTATCAATGCCAAATTTTTTATAGATCTCAAATCTGCTGTTTAAAGTGCTTTTATGCTTCAGTGTGACTTTGATTACCCATATGAATAAGCTTTCATTTGTTGGCTGTGGTGGGATTCGAACCCACCTACTATCTCCTGCTTTCTAATGGAGATGTCTCGCTAGCTGGATTACCTTTTTAGCCGGGGTCTGTCTTGAAAATTTAGATTATAAGATATGATCTTTTGATGCTTAATTCTTGTTCTGTGTACTCCAAAAGACCTGTAGAAGTGATTTCTTAATACACAACTGGATCTATTAAATTTGGGTCAAAATTGGTAAAAACGGCAAGGGGTACCCCTTGCCATTTTAGCCGTTTTTGGTCAACAATTGAAATTGTAAAATATGATCTTTTGATGCTTAATTCTTGTTCTCTGTACTCCTAAGGACCTGTAGAAAGGATTTTTTACACAACTGGACAAATTAAATTTTGGGTCAAAATTGGTAAAAACGGCAAGGGGCACCCCTTGCCATTTTTGATCAACAATTGAGATTGTAAAATATGATCTTTTGATGCTTAATTCTTGTTCTCTGTACTCCTAAGGACCTGTAGAAGTGATTTCTTACACAGTATGGGAGAAGTTCCCCCAGTATGGAGTAGTGCCCCCAGTAGTTCCCCCAATATGTAGTAGTGCCCCCTAGTAGTTCCCCCGGTAGTTCCCCCAGTTTGGAGTAGTGCTAACCGTATCTGTTCACTTGCGAAACCTCTCTTAAAGGTAGTATCATACTTTGGTAAGACACCAAAACAGAAATGTTCACAGATTTACGTATAACTTACAGGGTATATGAAGATGGTGGTGGTAGAAACATACTGTTAAAATGTTTCTGCCTGAAATGGTGTATTTATCCAGAAATGAGTAAAACAACGACCAATTTTTTTTTTGATCTTTTAAAAGATCAAAAATAAAAGAGAAAAGACTTAAGAAATACTGTGGCTGTTTTTCACTGTTTTCTCAAAAAGTGGGCACCGTATGGGACTGAAATTTTCACAGATGACTATTACTGCAACATCCTTGATATGTTTGCCCATGAATCTGAATTTCTTTGACAAAAACCAATGTATGATATTACCTTTATCAATGCCAAATTTTTTATAGATCTCAAATCTGCTGTTTAAAGTGCTTTTATGCTTCAGTGTGACTTTGATTACCCATATGAATAAGCTTTCATTTGTTGGCTGTGGTGGGATTCGAACCCACCTACTATCTCCTGCTTTCTAATGGAGATGTCTCGCTAGCTGGATTACCTTTTTAGCCGGGGTCTGTCTTGTAATTCAAATCTAGAGTCACTGTTGGTACATGTTATAGCAAAAGAGCTTTTTTCAAATTAACAATTTTAGCGTATTTAGAATGTTATCATGCTTGTTATTGTGGTGTTTTTGCCGAGGAGCCTCTGTATGTCTTTTGTATAGTCGGTGTAATCCTTGTGTTCCTGTTTTATTGCTTGTTTGTCTGTTCTTAACATTGACAAACTGAAATATTTATTCAATGCTGTATCTATATGTTAGCCTGCAAAGGACTTGTTATTATGGCTGCGTCCAAACTACCTGGCCTTTGGCTTGAAATTACGCACAAATCAATGTTGATTCAAGTCGTAACAGAATAATTTGCGTAAGCCTAAGCCTCATCCATCATGAACAATAAAGCTGTGTTAAATTAGTCGAATAAAAATCGGACATAATATAAAATATAAAAAAATTATCTTTTTCATGCTAAATATGTTTTGTTTATTGTACTCCAAAGGACCTGTAGAAGTGATTTCTGAAACAATTAGGTCTATTAAATTTTGGGTCAAAATTGGTAAAAACGGCAAGGGGTACCCCTTGCCATTTTTGCCGTTATAGATGGAAAAATTGAATTACAAAATATGATATTAGGATGCTTAATTCTTGTTCTGTGTACTCCTAAGGACCCTTTAGAAGTGATTTCTTACACAATTGCCATTTTTGCTGTTTTTGGTCGAAAATTTAGATTATAAGATATGATCTTTTGATGCTTAATTCTTGTTCTGTGTACTCCAAAAGACCTGTAGAAGTGATTTCTTAATACACAACTGGATCTATTAAATTTGGGTCAAAATTGGTAAAAACGGCAAGGGGTACCCCTTGCCATTTTAGCCGTTTTTGGTCAACAATTGAAATTGTAAAATATGATCTTTTGATGCTTAATTCTTGTTCTCTGTACTCCTAAGGACCTGTAGAAAGGATTTTTTACACAACTGGACAAATTAAATTTTGGGTCAAAATTGGTAAAAACGGCAAGGGGCACCCCTTGCCATTTTTGATCAACAATTGAGATTGTAAAATATGATCTTTTGATGCTTAATTCTTGTTCTCTGTACTCCTAAGGACCTGTAGAAGTGATTTCTTACACAGTATGGGAGAAGTTCCCCCAGTATGGAGTAGTGCCCCCAGTAGTTCCCCCAATATGTAGTAGTGCCCCCTAGTAGTTCCCCCGGTAGTTCCCCCAGTTTGGAGTAGTGCCCCCTGGTAGTTCCCCCAGTTTGGAGTAGTGCCCCCCTAGTAGTTCCCCCAGTTTGGAGTAGTGCCCCCTAGTAGTTCCCCCAGTAGTTCCCCCAGTTTGGAGTAGTGCCCCCTGGTATAGTTCCCCCAGTAGTTCCACGGGTTTGGAGTAGTGCCCCCTGGTAGTTCCCCCAGTAGTTCCCCCAGTTTGGAGTAGTGCCCCCTGGTAGTTCCCCCAGTTTGGAGTAGTGCCCCCTGGTAGTTCCCCCAGTAGTTCCCCCAGTTTGGAGAAGTGCCCCCTGGTAGTTCCCCCAGTAGTTCCCCCAGTTTGGAGTAGTGCCCCCTAGTAGTTCCCCCAGTATGGAGTAGTGCCCCCTGGTAGTTCCCCCAGTAGTTCCCCCAGTGTGGAGTAGTGCCCCCCGGTAGTTCCCCCAGTAGTGTCCCCTAGCTACCATCAATCACATACAGGCTTCATACGTATATCTACCATCAATCACATACAAGCTTCATACGTATATCTACCATCAATCACAGACAAGCTTCATAGGTATATCTACCATCAATCACAGACAAGCTTCTTAATGATGTATATATCTACCATCAATCACATACAAGCTTCATACGTATATCTACCATCAATCACAGACAAGCTTCATACGTATAGCTACCATCAATCACAGACAAGCTTCATACGTATATCTATCATCAATCACAGACAAGCTTCAGGCGTATATCTACCATCAATCACACACAAGCTTATACGTATATCTACCATCAATCACAGACAAGCTTCATACGTATATCTACCATCAATCACAGACAAGCTTCATACGTATATCTATCATCAATCACAGACAAGCTTCATACGTATATCTACCATCAATCACAGACAAGCTTCATACGTATATCTACCATCAATCACAGACAAGCTTCATACGTATATCTACCATCAATCACAGACAAGCTTCATACGTATATCTATCATCAATCACAGACAAGCTTCATACGTATATCTACCATCAATCACAGACAAGCTTCATGCGTATATCTACCATCAATCACAGACAAGCTTCATGCGTACATCTACTATCAATCACAGACAAGCTTCATGCGTATATCTACCATCAATCACAGACAAGCTTCATGCGTATATCTACCATCAATCACAGACAAGCTTCATGCGTATATCTATCATCAATCACAGACAAGCTTCATGCGTATATCTATCATCAATCAAAGACAAGCTTCAGGCGTATATCTACCATATCAATCACAGACAAGCTTCATCAGGCGTATATCTACCATCAATCACAGACAAGCTTCATACGTATATCTACCATCAATCACAGACAAGCTTCATGCGTATATCTACCATCAATCACAGACAAGCTTCATACGTATATCTATCATCAATCACAGACAAGCTTCAGGCGTATACCATCAATCACAGACAAGCTTCATACGTATATCTATCATCAATCACAGACAAGCTTCAGGCGTATATCTACCATCAATCACAGACAAGCTTCATACGTATCTATCATCAATCACAGACAAGCTTCAGGCGTATATCTACCATCAATCACAGACAAGCTTCATACGTATATCTATCATCAATCACAGACAAGCTTCAGGCGTATATCTACCATCAATCACAGACAAGCTTCATACGTATATCTATCATCAATCACAGACAAGCTTCATACGTATATCTACCATCAATCACAGACAAGCTTCAGGCGTATAATCTACCATCAATCACAGACAAGCTTCATGCGTATATCTACCATCAATCACATTAGCTTCATACGTATATCTACCATCAATCACAGACAAGCTTCATACGTATATCTACCATCAATCACATACAAGCTTCATACGTATATCTATCATCAATCACAGACAAGCTTCAGGCGTATATCTACCATCAATCACAGACAAGCTTCATACGTATATCTACCATCAATCACATACAAGCTTCATCCGTATCTACCATCAATCACAGACAAGCTTCAGGCGTATATCTACCATCAATCACAGACAAGCTAATTCATACGTATATCTACCATCAATCACAGACAAGCTTCATAGGTATATCTACCATCAATCACAGACAAGCTTCATACGTATATCTATCATCAATCACAGACAAGCTTCAGGCGTATATCTACCATCAATCACAGACAAGCTTCATGCGTATATCTACCATCAATCACAGACAAGCTTCATACGTATATCTACCGTCAATCACAGACAAGCTTCATACGTATATCTATCATCAATCACAGACAACTTAAGCTTCATACGTATATCTACCATCAATCACAGACAAGCTTCAGGCGTATATCTACCATCAATCACAGACAAGCTTCATACGTATATCTACCATCAATCACATACAAGCTTCATACGTATATCATCCATCAATCACAGACAAGCTTCATACGTATATCTATCATCAATCACAGACAAGCTTCAGGCGTATATCTACCATCAATCACACACAAGCTTCATACGTATATCTACCATCAATCACAGACAAGCTTCATGCGTATATCTACCATCAATCACAGACAAGCTTCATACGTATATCTACCATCAATTACAGACAAGCTTCATACGTATATCTACCATCAATTACAGACAAGCTTCATGCGTATATCTACTATCAATCACAGACAAGCTTCATACGTATATCTACCATCAATCACAGACAAGCTTCATACGTATATCTATACCATCAATCACAGACATGCTTCATACGTATATCTACCATCAATCACAGACAAGCTTCATACGTATATCTACTATCAATCACAGACAAGCTACATACGTATATCTACCATCAATTACAGACAAGCTTCATGCGTATATCTACTATCAATCACAGCTAGACAAGCTTCATACGTATATCTACCATCAATCACAGACAAGCTTCATACGTATATCTACTATCAATCACAGACAAGCTTCATACGTATATCTACTATCAATTACAGACAAGCTTCATACGTATATCTACTATCAATCACAGACAAGCTTCATACGTATATCTACCATCAATCACAGACATGCTTCATACGTATATCTACCATCAATCACAGACAAGCTTCATACGTATATCTACTATCAATCACAGACAAGCTTCATACGTATATCTACCATCAATTACAGACAAGCTTCATGCGTATATCTACTATCAATCACAAACAAGCTTCATACGTATATCTACCATCAATCACAGACAAGCTTCATACGTATATCTACCATCAATCACAGACATGCTTCATACGTATATCTACCATCAATCACAGACAAGCTTCATGCGTATATCTACCATCAATCACATAATTAGCTTCATACGTATATCTACCATCAATCACAGACAAGCTGCATACGTATATCTACCATCAATCACACAAGCTTCATACGTATATCTACCATCACCCTTACCAAACTGGACTGCTATAATAGCAGCTGCAGAGCAGTTCAATAGCAGTTCAATAGCATGCACATGCTATTATAGCTTTCACATAGCATGCAAAGGGTTTGAAGACTTTTGGACTGCTATGATCAGCAGTCCAAATAGCATTCCTGATAGCATTCATGAGCTGGGAATAGCATGCAGCCGTGAATGCTATACTTTAAAACTAAGGAGAGGGACTCAACCGTGTTTTTTTTGTTAAAGTATAGCATTCACGAGCTTCAAATAGCATGCAGCCGTGAATGCTATACTTTGACTATAAAGGAGAGGGACTCAGCAGTGATTTTTTTTAAAGATAGCATTCATATAGCATTCATATAGCATGCAGCGTGAATGCTATACTGTACCCGAGTGGTTTGGGAACATTTGACCCTGTAATGCCAAGCAGTCTAATTGATTTATGACTACTGGAACACTTCTTGTCTAGGTTTGTATTACATTAACAGACTGACCATTGTTCACCTTACAGACTATAGTTTGAATATCTAACGGTTATAGCCATTTTAGCCACTTTTGTAACAACCACACAGTAAGCAACATCTCTGTGTACTGTGCTCCACTCTATCCTTTGAATAGTAGCCTAAGGACTATAGGCCCTACATCTGCAAATACAAATTGGACACCCCCATTCTACACCTCCCCCCCCCCCCCCCCCCCCCCTCCGCCCGGGCGGAATAGTAATCCGCCCGGGCGAATTAGTAACCGGGCGGAATAGCAGACCCCTAATTTTTTTTTACGCATGTCCTAAATGCACTTCCGTAGTTATAGCTCTTGGCATTTGTGCCGTTTTTGGTCGAAAATTGAACTCATAAAATATGATCAGTTATACTTGATTTATTCGTGGAGGAGATATAATAATGCAAACAATTAATTGCCCTTCAACTACGTAGATAAGCACTACACTAAGTGCCTTTGAGCACATCAGGTGGGATTCAAACCCACGACCTCCTGCTTACTAGTCCAGATGCCATACCTGCTAGGCTACCGAGCTAGCTGGGGTCAGGAGAGTCACTAAATCGAATCCCTTATCGGCGGGCACCGATATGAATATGACCTTTTGATGCTTAATTATTGTCGTATCTCTGTACTCCTAAGGACCTGTAGATGTGATTTCTGACACAATTGGATCAATTAAATTTGGGGTCGAAAATGGCAAGGGGTACGTACCCCTTGCCGTTTTTGGTCGAAAATTTAAATCATCAAATATATATTTTGATGCTTAATTCTTGTTCTCTGTACTCCTAAGGACCTGTAGAAGTGATTTCTTAATACACAATTGGCATAAACGGCAAGGGGTACCCCTTGCCATTTTTGGACGAAAAATGAAATCCTATAAAGGACCTGTAGTGGTGATTTCTTGCACCACTATATTCAAAATTGAGAAAAATTAGGCAAAAGGAATATATTGAATTAAATGGGGTTTTCATGATATTCTGTATTAGTAAAAAAAAATTTTTAGGGGGGGGGGGGTGGCTAGACACACAAAGAAGTCAAATTTGTTAACGACACCAAAGTTACCCACAAGCAGTGTATGTGTAACATGTCACATACCATATATTTGCCATTTTCATCTATAATACTAAGTATATATACATTATTACACTTTCAGTTGTAGTATGATGAAGGATCAGTAATAAAGATCAAAATCTAATATATTTTTTTAGTTTCAGCCTGAAAAGCTAGTAGAACCAATATTTTAATATTAAATAATTCCCCCATGGAATGATGGTCATATTCAAGATGACTTCATTCAAATGTCGTAAAAAGGAAAAAACCACAAGCTGGTTCATGTTGCAACAACCAAAACTTATTACACAAACAGAATAAGCGAAAATTCTAAAAACAAAAAACCGTTACTTGTAGTTTTCTCAAAGATGTATTAAAAAAAACGACAATTGATCAAATTTTTGTAGTCATTGAAAATTTGACTGGAACGGGATTCGAACCGGCGACCTCATGAATACCGTACAGGTGTTCTACCAACTGAGCCATCCAGCCCTACGTTGGTGGTGACCCCAATAGTCAATTATCTTTGTTCGTTTGGCAGTCAGAAGCCATGAAACCACGCACACACCGCCATATCCCAGGGATCATTTCACCGATACAGGCAGCAATGCTGCAACCTGGGAACGGTACATGGGGGATCACTCAAACAAGATACGGCTTTTTAATTAATATCATCATCAAATAACCACAAGGGAAACTGATTGAATTTAAAGTCACTTTTCAATGACTTTAAATTCAGTCAGTTTCCCTTGTGGTTATTTAATGATAAACTTTTTGCAGCTTAGTTTCAAGGTGATACATTTTGAGCAAACTGCATGATTTGGAATGAGTTCTCTATTTCGAAACAAAAACCAACGATAAGCCTGCGTAACACTTTGAATATTTAAAAGCATAAAAGTTGCGACAGGATATCTTATATAGATTTTTATTATTACGCGTAGGTAGATGTACCCAAAATCAATATATTATCAATATTATGTACTGTTATAGCAAGTTACAAGAACGTCAATACAGAGTTTATAGTAAAGAAAATATACTACACTGTTACATACTTTACAAATGGGAAGAACCAAGGACAAATACTGCCCCAATCAGGGGCCAATTTCATAGACCTGCTTTAGCACAAAAAATTGTTTAAAGGTAGTATCATACTTTGGTAGCATACCCAAACAGAAATCTTCACAGATTTACCTATAACTTACAGGGTATGAAGATGGTGATGGTAGAAACACACCGTTAACATTATTCTGCCTGAAATACTGTATTTTTTATCAAGAAAAGAGTAAAACCAGTGACCAAAATTATTTTTGATCTTTTAAAGATCAAAAATAAAAGAGAAAAGACTTAAGAAATACAGTGGTCATTTTTCACTGTATTCTCAAAAAGTGGGCAACGTATGGGACTGAAATTTTCACAGATGACTGTTTATACTGTATCGGTCTTGATATTTTTGCCCATGAATCTGTATTTCTGTGACAAAAACCAAAGTATGATACTTCCTTTAAGCATGAAACGTCTTCCTTGATCAAACAGGATTACCAACCACATTTTCATGTGATGTTTACTGCTTTTTACTTGTATTCGGCCATTGTTTGCTGAGCATAACATTCACAAGGATTTTTGGCTGGCATATTGATTTGATTTACCAAGGTTTTGTGGTGCTTAAGCAAATTTTTGTGCTTAAAGGTAGTATTATACTTTGGTAAGAGACCAAAACAGAAATGTTCACAGATTTACGTATAACTTACAGGGTGTGAAGATGGTGGTGGTAGAAACATACTGTTAAAATGTTTCCGCCTGAAATGGTGTATTTATCCAGATATTAGTAAAACAACGGCCGAAAATCTTTTTGATCTTTTAAAAGATCAAAAATAAAAGAGAAAAAACTTAAGAAATACTGTGTCCGTTTTTCGCTGTTTTTTCAAAAAGTGGGCACCGTATGGGACTGAAATTTTCACAGATGACTGTTACTGTATCTGTCTTGATATTTTTGCACATGAATCTGTATTTCTTTGACAAAAACCAAAGTATGATACTACCTTTAAGCAGCTCTATCAAATTTGCCCCTGGTATGAAAGGATATGGCAGAAATAAAAACACTCACAATGGTATATGATGAAAATATCTTCAACCGTGTCCGCATTGATCCAACCAAAACCAGGCTTCTGGACTCGTGACAGTTTACAGCCATCACGCAAGACCTCTGGAAGATTGTCTCTCTCAGAGTCTTATACCCCAACTCCACGGTGCAGATTTCAGGCTTGAAAAGCTCTGGAAGTCCGGCACCTTACTATAAAGGTTCTGCAATGACCCCTGTCCCTCAATTCTCAAAACGCCATCAAATGAAGTAATGATTGTTTGACTGGGGTGATGTCCTATCCACAAAATCCACAGCATTTTTGGAAAAACTCCTCAGGAACGCAGGGCGCCTTCTCTGTCGGAATCCACCAGCACGGAAGAGTGTAGTGATCTGGAGCACGTAGCTAGCTGAAGGTTGCAAGCAGTGACATTAAAGTGCCGTCTAGACCTGGATGGCTAATAGCTGGATGGTAGGTGGAGTCCTAGGGTGTAGGGGGGAGGCATCAGTTGCTTATCCGGTGGTTCAGGGTCTCTGCCACATCCTCAATGACTTTGATGGCTGCTACGGGGATTCTGGTTCCTGCATGAATGCAATGACGAAGACAATAAAGATGTAAACTTACTCCTGGGTCCAAATGACAAACAAAATACCATGCCCCAATAGGAGGGGGTCCAAACCCCTAGGGTGCTGTGGCCTAGTGGTCTGGCATGTCTACGATCATGTGGTCAATCTAGTACAGATTGTGGGTTCGAATCCAGCCATGGGCTAGTGGTACTTGCATCCTTGAGCAAAACGCTTTGTCACATATTGCTCCTCTTCACCCAGGTGTAAATAGGTACCTGCGAGGGTAGAGATGGCTTTGTGGTTTGATTAGCCTCTGTGCGCCCTACGGTTGCTCGGGCTGTATACTCCCCAGGGAGTTGAGATGGTTTCAGGAATGTAAATTATGGCCCGATGACCAGGGATAATAATAATGTACAGTGCTTTGAACTTCTTGGAAAGGCACTTTATAAATGCTCATTATTATTATCATTATTAAACCAACTTCGTAACATACAAAGTTCATCTCCATCCAACAACTTTTGGCCATTTGGGGCCTGTTTGTTTCAGGCACAAGATCAATGATCCTGCTGATCCGGATCCCATTTTAGCAGATCCTCTATGGGACGTGAATCTGCAAGATCCCTGATCTCGTGCGTGAAACAAACAGGCCCATATTCTCTTGTTATTTAGCCTTTGATAAAGATCCTGCTAGGATCGCAACGCATCAGGCCCTCCTAACACCAAGCATTTTATAAATATCAGGTCATTATTTTGGCTGATGAGGAGTTTGCAGCAGTTTATTACTTGTATTGATCCATTTATGACATCAAAAGAAGCGTGTGGCAATTAACAATTAACACGCCCCATCATTCTTGGCCACGCCCTGTCTAATTCTACCACACCCCTTATTTAAGCCACACCCTACATAAAAAAAAAACACTTCAAATCAGCATTGAGCTTTTAACAGTGCTTCCTGGGACCAAAGACCATTCTTGACCATGCTCAGTCCAATTCTGCCAGACCCATAAAAGTGGCCACACCCTTATAATTATCCACACCCTTAAAGGTAATATCATACATTGGTTTTTATCAAAGAAATACAGATTCATGGGCAAAAATATCAAGACAGATACAGTAAATGTCATCTGTGAAAATTTCAGTCCCATACGATGCCCACTTTTTGAGAAAACAGTGAAAAATGGCCGAAGTATTTCTTTAATAAGCTTTTCTCTTTTATTTTTTATCTTTAAAAGATCAAAAATAATTTTAGTCACTGGTTTGACTCTTCTCTGGATAAATACAGCATTTCAGGCAGAACAATTGTAACGGTATGTTTCTACCATCAGCATCTTTCTACCATGGAAGTTATAGGTAAATCTGTGAAGATTTCTGTTTCGGTATGCTACCAAAGTATGATAGTACCTTTAAAGTCAAATATCCCTTCAGAATGGGGTTTGAGGTTGGAACGGATGCTTACCGGGTCCAAAGACGCTTTTGACGCCTTTCTCAAAGAGGAAATCGTAGTCCTGTGGAGGAATGACTCCACCAACAATCACACAAATGTCGCTGCAAATGAAAGACAAAAAGAATTCATCAAGAGCAAAGAACAACCTGAAGGAGGCAGGACTTGAACCCGAGACCTTTACAAAAACTGCATCAGTGCTCTACCACCTTAACAATAAGCCGTAGGATGCCAGGGGTCGATTTCACCAAACTCATAGTATTTTACTATCAATCGTAGGACATATAATGCATTGCAGCCCCACATAGGATATGATGGGTTATCCTTCGAATAAACCCGAGTTACAATAAATAGCAGGGCTTCGTGAAAGCGACCCCAGGATCTGTTTCGATGAATATCTTGAGGTGAGCTTGAGGTGTCAGTAAGAAGCCCTATCGGCATTTAACTATTATTATTATTATTTATTATTTATTTCTGGTAATGACACCAAGGATTCCTCAAAAGTGACCAAGGCACTGTAGCTCGCAAGCCTGATGAAACCTGTCATGGAAAGATGATGAGAAGATGATACAGTTTTAGAGGTGGGAGGAAAACCCCAGAGTAATATTCTGGGAAAAACCCACGGAATCAGGCAGGGACTGAAAACCCAATCCACTTGTGAGCCGGACTCGAACCCGGTCCACAGAGGTGAAAGGCGAGGAAAGAACCGCTACGCCAAACTGACTACCGAGTGGCCATGGACCTTATGCCACAAAGGAAAAATTAACAAGAACAAAATTGAAGAGATAAAGCTGCTTTTGAAAATTGAAAACATCATAGTTTAGCACTGACAAATTCTTGCTAGTCTCTTCCGATCGATCCAATGGCACGATATACTATCCACAATCAATTGCAGGGTGTACGTCCCATGATTAGGGGATGCACACCATGCAATTATAGAGTGCGGCGGATGTAAATTCTTTTGTTGTCGGACATAATACGGGCGGGGACACTGCAGTAATGGCGGGTGTTTGCTACCTCCATGGTCGCGCCGTCGGATCGGTGTATATACCGCTACATATTTTGTCAATCCATCTGTGTACGATTTTATCATGTTAAAGTGAATTGTGTTCCTATGCGAGACCTTTGCGTGAATTTCAAGTGGTGAATAGCAATTAAATATCGATATACATGTACACCCAATTAGATCTAATACCAGTCATGCCATGATGCCGAGTGTGGCGATCAGCTCAGAAACCAGTGTCTTGTATTGACACTAATACTGATTAAATATCAATATCGATATATTTCAATATTACTCACCCTCTTCCCATGTCCTTGAGTGCTGCAATCAGCTCCGGTACCAGTGTCTTGTGGCCGGCAGCCAAGGTGCTCACGCCAACCACATGAACGTCTGAATCAACAGCCTGCTGGGCAACCTCGGCAGGTGTCTAGCGATTAAATATCGACAAAGTTCAATTAGATTTTTGCGCATGATGCTGTGCTGAGATGAAGGTATTCAATAATAGTTTGGTATCAATTCCTTATCGCTATCCAAGCCACTTTGATCTTTTTTAACAGTACTCTTATCAAATCTGCTTTATTATAGGACAGGGCAACAGTTTTTGCTTCATTAAAAAGTTGCAGCAAATTTAAAATTTCTCCCATTAAACCCCAGCCATGATTTTGTTTAGTACCTGAAAGAGAGGCCCTATGTCTACGTCAAAGCCCAGATCGGCAAAGCTGGTAGCGATGACCTTTGACCCTCTGTCGTGCCCATCTTGACCCATCTTGGCCACCAGGATGCGAGGTCGTCGACCTTCCTTCTCCAAAAACTCCTGCAAAGAGAGAGGGGCGGGCTTGTAAGAACACAATTTCAAATCATTGAGCTCTATCTTAAAAATGTAACCTCTGAAAGAGGATCACCAGGGTACGGTGTACTTGGTGGATAACACAAAATAGGATCAATGCTGGCAATTCAATCCTGCTGCCCCAGTCAATATTTGTCTAGATTTATACTAAGGCTGCAGTTTGTATCCGGTTAACCGGTTAACCGACCATTCAAAAGGGTACCCGGGTACAATTTCCCAGTTAGGTTAATCAGAAAGTATCTTTTTAATGGCCTCTTCTTTTTGAAACATAGACACTTGTAGAGTTCACAAAGAAAAAATGTCAATGATCTTTTGAAAATTGGACCAGCAGGCTGATGCAAAGCAAAGGCCAAACATTTTGCTATGTCTACCACTGCCAAATGTTGTGACAAAAGAATGTTGTCAACCAAGTTCCTAAAAGACCCAAACTTACTATTTCTTTGTTTTTCTTTGTTTTCTTTGTTATACGGGTAA
Source organism: Astropecten irregularis (assembly GCA_963971285.1). Lineage (NCBI taxonomy): Eukaryota > Metazoa > Echinodermata > Asteroidea > Paxillosida > Astropectinidae > Astropecten > Astropecten irregularis. The sequence goes on from OZ020255.1 coordinate 9,486,147, forward strand.
TCGTAACAGTAACCGAAAAACAGACGGGTAACCGGTTACAAAATTATTTGTAAACTTACAGCCCTAATTTATACAGTGTTGGAGTACTCGTACTCGGCCCATACTCGATTAAAAGTACTCGAAAAAAAAAAGTACTTGGCCCATACTCGAGAAAAAGTACTTGAAATGTACTTGGCTCGCACTTGATTCCATTTAGTGCGAATTCCACTTCATAGAATACAATCCCTCAGGAATTCGGAATAAAAACACAGCTGCTTGCATAGACCACAGTCCGTCTGGAATTTGGGATATTGTGCAGCGGTATTCAACTATTGTGTGCTTGCATTGTTTATGCCAAGCTCTCTGCAAACATGGCCCGGCCAGATGACCTTTATTTGACTGGTGAGGAAAATGAGTACTCGTGCACCGGCCATACTCGATTAAAAGTACTCGTAAATAAAATGTACTTGGCTTTTACTTGATTCCTTGATTCCTTGTACTCAGATTTCAGGAGTACTCGAACATTTAGCACAAATTTCACTTCTGTTAGAATTTCAGAGTTACAATGGGAGTATGAAGATCATCAGGAACTTAGAGCATTTGCGAAACGGAGGTTTAGGCTCAGGCTCAACTCTGACATCCATATGCTGAAAATATAGGTTGTGGTTTTTCATTGAGGGTGAAACTCTGTTTTCCCTTTCAAACCAGAGAATCTACTTCAGAACCGCAGCCTACAATTCCAGTCCTGTTTAATGGCCCCGAAGTACTTACTTCTCCATCTGATAAAGCCAATCTCTTTGCTGAAAGATTTGCTGCCAACTCCACTCTCGATGACTCGGGCCACAATCTGCCGGATTTTCCTCTCCGGACTGATAGCAACCTCTCCACAGCCATTATCACTCCTAAGATGGTATCTAAGGTTATCAAACATCTTGACACGTCAAAAGCCACTGGACCTGACTGTATCCCTGTTCTTGTCCTGAAAATGTGTTCACCCGAATTGTCCTCAGTCCTGTCTAAACTGTACAACCTTTGTCTCTCAAATTCCACATTTCCTTCTGATTGGAAAGCAGCCTCCGTTGTCCCAGTTTTCAAAGGCTCTGGTGAAAAGTCTGACCCCTCTAACTATCGACCTATTAGCCTCCTTCCCATCATCAGCAAGGTGTTTGAATGTCTCATCAACCAGCATCTCATGGATTACCTTGAAACCAACACACTACTAACTGATGTCCAATATGGATTCCGGCACTCCAGATCTACTGGTGACTTTTTGTCTATGGTCACTGAGCACCTGAACAGGATATTAGATCTCCGTGGTGAGGCGAGGCTTGTTGCTCTTGATATTTCTAAGGCCTTTGATCGAGTCTGGCACAAGGGTCTCATCCATAAGCTCAAGTCCTACGGCATCTGTGGCCAACTTCTCAATCTAATCTCAGATTTTCTTAGCAATCGAAAATTCACTGTTGTTCACGAGGGACAGTCCTCGTCCGTCCACAGCGTCAACGCAGGTGTCCCGCAAGGCTCTGTATTGGGACCAACTTTGTTCTTGCTTTATATCAATGACCTGCCTGATTCTATATCATCTCAGATTGCCATCTACGCTGACGACACAACCCTGTATACAACATATCCTGGTCCCCGGTTTTCCACTCATCAAGCCCAAGCTAGTAATGATCTCAACCATGATCTTACGTATGTCACCAATTGGGGGAACGACTGGCTCGTCACCTTCAATGAAAAGAAAACTCACCTATTATCTGTTTCAAGATCTACATCTAAATCATCTATTCGTCCTACCTTGTCTATGAACTCTACATCTCTTCAGGAAGTTAGTGACATCAGGTTACTTGGTCTCGACATCACCAATAAACTCTCCTGGGACAAGTACATCAGTGGTATTGCCAAAAGGACCTCTCAACGTGTAGGTTGTTTGTACCGTGCACGGAAATGCCTTTCCCCCCCTGTCATTCTGTACTTATACAAGACGACAATCCGCCCTGTTATGGAGTACTGTTGTCACATCTGGTCAGGTGCTCCAGCTTGTCACCTTTCTCTGTTGGACAGAATACAGCGTCGAGTTGTTAACCTGGTGGGCCAAGAATTGTCATCTTCCTTGGAACCCCTCTCACATCGTCGCAATGTATCTTCACTGAGCCTGTTTTACAGATACTATCACGGCATGTGTTCCAATGGTCTTTCGTTGGTCGTCCCTGTTGACCGTCCCTCACAACGAACCACTCGCCTCTCAGTCAAATCCCATCCTCATACAGTCGTGACTCCCAAATGCAGGTCCAAGGGGTATGCTACGAGTTTCTTTCCACGTACTGCTTCACTCTGGAACTCCTTACCTGCATCCTGTTTCCCTGCTGTATATAATTTGTCTAAGTTCAAGTGCAATGTGAATAGGTTTCTGTTATCTTAATTATGTGCGCTTTCTTTTCCTTTCTCTTTCTTTTTTAGCCCTCACCTCGAGTGGCCTTTGTGCCTTGTGTTGGGCGACTTCCATAAAAAAAAAAAAAACAAGCCAAAAGCCTCTTTTTTGATACCAGTTATTTCAGAATGGATTCACGAAATGGAGCCGGAGCCTGAGAAGGAGCCTGAGCCTCCTTTTCGGAAACGCCCTTAGTATCAAATGGAGTAAGCAGCAGAACAGTGTCATTTACAAGGTTTGTATTATAAAACAAGAATTTCTGAGAAGAGTGGCACAACGTCCAACTTCAAATTCCATAAACATCTTTGTGAAACAAACTGCATTTTTTGGCACTGTGTGATGGTACTGTGCCTATATAGCTTCCATCACTTGAATCAATCTATAATGAGCAGTGTTGTATGACTCGAGGCCGAAAATTTGCTGCCTCGGCCTCGGCCTTGGCCTCGTGGGTCCATGACTCGGCCTTGGCCTCGAAGAATTTTGAATGATGACTCGGTCCGAGGCCGGGAAGATTTTTTATTTCAAACTGGAACGTGTTTCCCAACATTTCAGGGGGACGATTAAAAAATGTTCATTAAATAAACATGTACAGAACGAAAGTTCGTGTGTAATTCATAAAATGTAATGAATTGAGAGCATGGTGAACTGTGCTAGTGTGGTTATAAACCGCATTGGAAAGTTCGGGTATCACGTCTAGACTAGCAAACAGTCTCTTGCGGAGTGAAATGATATGCTCATGTGTGACTCGGCCTTGGCCTCGGCCTCGGAGACCCATGACTCGGACTTGGGCCTTGGCCTCGGCTACTTGTGAGAAACTCTGCCTCGGCCTTGGCCTTGGCCTCGGAGACCCATGACTCGGACTCGGCCTTGGCCTCGGAGGTGGTGGACTCGGATACAACACTGATAATGAGAGACTGAGTAAATGCACTAGATCAATTATACAGGACGAGTTCCATCCAGCAGCAGACTATTTCCAATTCCTTCCATCCAACCGACGTCTCAAACATTTTTATGGTAGTAAGCGCTTCACAAAGAGTTTTTATCCATGTGCAGTTCGTGTATATAATGCAACATAGCTAGTTGTATTTTAGTGAATTGCTTGGCTTTTTATGTAAATAATATTTTTCTTTTTAAATCGTCAATGTATAATAAGGCTAATGTATGTTGTAAGTATTGTAATGATCATTTTAATGTTTAGAGGTAATTCAGTGTTTTTAGAGAGCTTGAGGTGCAAAACAATTTCCGATGTTATTGGTTTTTAACTTATACATTGGCTGAATAAATACTTATCTTATCTTACTCGAATCGGACTAGGACTTGAATTTACTTGTACTCGATACTTTGGACTCGGACTCGCCAGCAATGTACTTGGACTCGGCCCAGTACTCGGACCTTGAAATACTCAAAGTACTCTGTACTTGGACTTGAGGACTCTACTCCAACACTGGATTTAGACCTTTTCTTTCTTTACCTCGATCCTAGCCATGCACATGTCTAACTCCTTGTCGTCTCCATACTCAGACTTGTAGGCTCCGCTGACCATGCGGTCCACGGCAACATGTCGGGAGAAGACCTTCTCCATGGCGTCCGAGATCTCGCCAACGGAGCATCGCAGACGAGCCGCCTACAAAAGAACAAGAAACACTTCAGACATGATAATGCTGTTCATAATGCTTAATGCTATAAAGTGAAGCCTCTAATAAATAAGACTTGAAGCTATGCATGGTGGAAGTACTAAAAGAAGGTAGGTTTGCTGTGACGCCATGTAATCTCTTCTGTGAGAGTGTGTGGTTCTGAGAAGAACCGGTGGTATTATCTCAATGTTCCGAACAGTGTGCTCTGTTCCTCCTCAGGAGTGTGACTGGTTGCCTGACTTGGAGGATGCTGGTAATAAGTGCCTAGGATGCACTGGAGAAGAACGACTGTACTGCGTTGGATCCTACTGGACTGAATGGCTACTAAGGACTGAGGACGAACAAAGCATACTGATCGGACTGTTCGGAACGTTGAGATAATACCAACGGTTCTTCTCAGAACCACACTCTCACAGAAGAGATTACATGGTGTCACCGCAAACCAACCTTCTTTTTAAGCCTCTAAGTGTTTAGAAGAATTAGAAGAATTTTCTCATGCTTAGATTATGCCTGGAAGTGCTACTTAACCCCTTCTGCCCAGGAAGCGTCTATAGAGAGCGTGCACGTGACGTCACTTGACAGCTTATCGGCCATTTTGGACGGCACGCGTACGCACACACGTCGCGTATGCGCGCACGCGTACGTACCAGATAGCATCATTATATGCACGCACTTCTGCGTTTGCGTACACGTCCGGTTGATTTGCAAGCTACGCGAACACATGTGGGTTACATGGGTTACATACATACACTGTACGTACGTGCATTATACATGTGTACAGCATTGCCGTCCAAAATGGCGTCCTGATCCCGTGACTGCACACCCTCTATAGCAGTTTGCCTCATGGCGTGAGAATATTCATGATTGCTCTGTTATTAAAATTGAAATACATTGAATGGGGGTACTGTCTGGAACAAGAGGTTCAATGAACCTTTATTGTCCCCAAAAGAATCGCTCATTGTGGTACATTTACCCCCTTGATACGCATTTGAATAGATCGGCATTTTCAAGCAGACTGCTATCTGTGAGTTCTGAAAACAACTGCTTGCACAGAATACAGTCCATCAGGAATTTGGAATAAAAAACCACAGCTGATTGCATAGAGTACAGTCCGTCTGGAATTCGGGATATTGTGTGCCGGCATTAAACCATTGTGTGCTTGCATTGTTCACGCCGAGCTCCCTGCACATATAGCTTGGCCAGATGACCTCTATTTGAACAATGGCTGATAATGGGTTTGGTACAAGCAAAGTTAAAAAAACAGGGATGAGGGGGTTAAAAAGGGTAGGTTTTCGGATTGTTTTAAAAACAGTCAACAGATGAAGAGATCTTAATCCAGTTTGGGAGAAAGTTCAACAGGCGAGGTCAAATTTGCGCCAAAACTACGTTCATTCTTTGATTTAGAATGAACTTTCAACTGGATGTCTAGATTATGTTTGGCTGATCTTTCTAGAGTCTGACCTTGACAGAGCAGTCTAGCAAGTTGCCATTGCCAGTCCTGGCACATTCGGTCAGGTCGTCCAATGCCTTCTGGGCCTGCAGGACAAAACAGAATACGTCAACCCAATCAGGAGAAAATAAGTCCAAGATAGGTTCACAAAGAGTTTCACTATTAGCATCGGCAAAAGCCTTTTCAGGCCGATATACAGGCACTTTTAATACAAAAATGAGATACTGTACACCTTTCTTTTGTTTACAACCATTGACTGGTGGTTCGCATAATTGGTATGGGCGGCCAAATGTTGCAAACCATTTCGTCTTCTCGAAAGACGGCGTGACCAAATTCAACATTTTTGCAAACTTCCCATAGCTGTATAAAATATATACCATCATTGCTTGTGTTGTTTCCATTACATTCGGCAATAGTTTCAATGTTTATGAAACGTTGTGTACAAATTGGGTATAAATTGTGCTTATGTTTTTATGCCTGGCTTTGACGGCTCGCCATAGTTTCCGACATCTTGGTTGGCAAAACCTCAGGCGGTGACGTAGCAAAAGAAAGGTCTATACAAGTGGTTTGATGGCTTCTAAATAACAAACTAACAAAGATAACTGACAATACGCCAATATTCACGGCGCATCCATTTTGTCACCTTCCTTGTATACCCTTCAAAAAAGATAACACCAATTCTAAAAAGCAAAACGGGTACCAGACTATTTTGAATCCAAGCCTTGGTTTGATTGCACTGCATTCTGCAGAAAATCCTTGCTTAGTGTAGCGAGAAAGACAACTGCCCCGTGAAATACGCTATAAACCATTAAAAACACTCTGCTATCGTTGAAATTGGGCCCAGCTAGTCATCAGTCAAGATACTCACGGCGTCTTGGTCCCTAGATTCCCGGATCTTCCTCAGCTTCTCGATCTGTTGCTCTCGTACACTGGTATTGTCAATGGTAAGCACCTCTATGGGGTCCTCATGTGCCAACTTGTACTTGTTGACTCCCACGATCACCTCTGAACATACAAAGATACAAATACTGCATTAAATGGCAGCATGTGACAAGACAGATGGCAGTAGGTGACAAATAAGGTGACTGTGTGGTTAGAAGGCATCAAGTGTATTGCATAAAAGTGACAATATGTGACACAGGGTGACACAAAGTAACAAAAGAAAAGAAGGATGACAAAGAGTAGCAACATATGACAAAGAGTGGCAAAAGATGACAATGAGTGGCAAAAGATGACAAGGAGTGGCAAAAGATGACAAAATATGTCAAAAAGTGACAATGGGTCACAAATAGTGACAAAAGGTGACAAATGGGTCACAAAAGGTGATAAAAAGTTGACAAAAGGATGACAAAAAATGACAAAAAATGACCAACCTTGGTTGGAGTCAATCCGGGCCTGTCTCTTGGCGGCGCACTCCTCAATCTTGAGTTTCGGGTAACCCTCGGCGACGGCTTTGGCCATTCCTCCCATCTGCTCAACCTGCGCACCAAATCAGAAATTTTTCACAAAAATCATCCTTCCTTCAAGTTTCTGCTCTTGCCAGAAATAAACTAAATCAATATTGCTAAGATTCCCTTGCAGCAGCAACACTACATAAATGAAGTCGATGTTCCGATACCAATCACTGAAATGTCGTTGATGATGTTTATACTAACCTCATCGATGACCTTCTTTGCAGCTTCATACATCTCATCAGTCAGGCTTTCCATCATAAAGGACCCGCCCCAGGGATCAGCGACCTGATGAAGGAATCAGCAAAAGAAACATTGGACGTTTTCTGAGTTTTCTTTCATCTATTATCATTGAATAATCACAAGGGAAACTGACTGAATTTTAAGTCATTGAAAAGTGAACAAAGAAAAATTGACTGGAGCGGGATTCCAACCAGTGATCTGTGGAATACTGAACTCGCACTCTACCAATTGAGCTATCCAGCACGTTTCTTCCCTCTAAAAGCTTTCTGGTATTCGTGTACCTCTTAACGTCACTACTTTTTTGAAAACTGTCAGCTTTTTGCATGGAAAGGTTGAGAAGAGCTAGTTTGAGAAACTTAATTTTAACAAACTGTTTGGCAATTTAGTTTGGACAAGCAGGTCTAAACAAACTGGTTTAGACAAAAGTGGTTAGGACAAACTAGTTTTAATAATCTGGTTTTATAAATAAAGATGGTTGGGACAGGTTAATTCTGAAAAAGCTGGTTCTTAAACTGGTTTAGTCAAACTAGTGTTAACAAACTGGTTTAGACAATGTAATACTAGATTGGATAAACCGGTTTGTCAAAATGGGCTGGGGCAAACCAGCTTTGACGAACCAGCTTTGACAATCTGGTTAATAATGGACAATCTTGCTTTAAAGGTAGTATCATACTTTGGTAAGAAACCAAAACAGAAATGTTCACAGATTTACCTATAACTTACAGGGTATGAAGATGGTGCTGGTAGAAACCTACCGTTAAATTTTTTCCGCCCTAAAATGGTGTATTTATCCAGAAATGAGTAAAAACAATGACCGAAAATCTTTTTGATCTTTTAAAAGATCAAAAATAAAAGAGAAAAGACTTTAAAGAAATACTGTGGCCGTTTTTCACGATTGTCTCAAAAAGTGGGCACCGTATGGGACTGAAATGTTCACAGATGACTGTGACTGTATCTTCCTTGATATTTTTGCCCATGAATCTGTACTTCTTTGACAAAAACCAAAGCATGATATTGCCTTTAAACACAAAACTACTTTTGAACAGACACTGATTTCAAAATGGCATGGACAATCAGGGGCCAATTTCATAGAGCTGCTTAAGCACCAAATTTTGCTTAAGCACCCAAAACCTTGGTGTAAAATCAAATCAGTATGCCAGCCAAAACTTCGTGTGAATGTTATGGCCGAAGACAAGTCAAAAGCAGTAGTAAACATCACATGAAAATGCGGTTGGCAATCCTGTTTGATCAAGGAAGACTTTTCATGCTTAAGCAAATTTTGTGCTTAAGCAGCTCTACGAAATTGGCCCCAGGTTTTACTAAGCAAACTGGCAAGCCGTTTGGTACCTTGGGGATACCGCTCTCCTCTTGGATAATGATCTGAGTGTTGCGGGCGATCCTGGCACTCTTGACGGTGGGCAGCCCCAGGGCCTCATCAAAGGAGTTTGTGTGCAGGGACTGAGTGCCACCAAAGACCGACGCCATAGCCTCGATGGTCGTCCGAACCACATTGTTATAAGGGTCCTGTAAATAAGAAGAAGGTGATGGACGAATAAAAGATGGTAAAGCGAGGGCGCTCTCCCTATCAAAGGAAAACATTTGCAGTGGAATGAGACTATAACACCACTATGTGAAACATTTGGCTATACACCGATCTGACGGTGCGACCATGGATGTAGGAAACACCCGCCATTACTCCAGTGCCCCCGCCCGTATTTTGTTCGGCAACAAAAGAATTTACGTCCGCTGCACTCTATAATTGCAGGGTGTGCATCCCCTAATCATGGGACGTACACCCTGGCAATTATAGAGTGCGGCGGAGCATAAATTCTTTTGTTTCCAGACAAAAAGGCAGACGGGGACACTCCAGTAATGGCAGCCAGTATATCTTGCCGTCGGATTGGTCTATACCAAACATTTAGCTGTACCGAGCATCATCCTTGGCTCCTAATTTTCACGTACAAACCATACCGAACATTGTTGTTTCACATCGCTACAACAAATGACACCTATAACGGAAATTTTTTGTGGACCCCACTGTGTTTGTTACAATGGTCTTACACTGTATATCGAAGCAGTTTTGAAATTCAGGGCGCTATTCATTGAAGAGCCTCTCTCAATATAAAGCATGTTCATTTAACTATCGCCGTCTGCAACTGAACTCAACTAATTTCATGGGAGACTTTGGAGAACCTGTCTTCAAGTCAACAGCGCACGCGCACGCAATTGTGAGCATGTGCACATTGTTTTGCGCCTGCGCTGTTGTGCGTGCACGTGCGCTGTTGACTTGAAGACCGGTTCTCCAAAGTCTCCCATTAGACAAGCTGGAAAAATCTGGGCCCAATTTCATGGAATCCGTTACCGTGAGCAAAAGTTCTTCGCTTACAAATAGCAGACTATTATTGGTTACGGTTAGCGTAATTCAGAGGAGAGTTGTCTTTCTCGCTATGCTAAGCAAGGACTTCCCACAGAATGCACATGACACAGCGTGTTAGCAGAAAAAAACCCATAAAGGTTAGCCTAGAAATTCTTCCCTAACCGATTAAGCACCCAAAGTCTTGTTTACGGATTCCATGAAATAGATTTCAGGCGTAGCAGTTCTCGTAAGCACAAAAAATAGGCCATAACGGATTCCATGGTCAACTGGGCTCTGGTTAACTGTTTGTAAGCAACCTACAGGAAATGGTGAAGCTACATGTAGTTACCAATGGTTGTGTCTTTGATCAAACTGTGACAAGATGGTAAAAGATATCCATAAGCAACTATGGATTGGACTGAGTCATTGGTTTTGATATCGGTGAGCCCACAAATGATACAACTCTGCAGCCAACCACTAGGTTGACCGGGGAAAGATGCACTAACTTGCTCCTTGCTCTGAAAGGGGGAAGCCTGATCTTTAAGGATCTGCGTTTCTCGTACCTGCTCTGTGAGTGACCATCCAGAGGTCTGGGAGTGGCATCGTAGCAGCATGGACTTGGGATTCTTAGGATGGAAGTTGTCCCGGATGAGATGGGCCCAGAGTCGCCTAGCAGCCCGCATCTTGGCAATCTCCATGTAGAAGTTCATCCCGATGGCCCAGAAGAAGGAGAGGCGAGGAGCGAACTGGTCAATATCCATGCCAGCTGCCAGACCTAGCTCCCATACAATAACAATATAGTAATATGAATATATTGGCACATAATATTGACTGGCAATGAGGGCACTAGGGCCTGTCTACTGCCCTGCAAGCTCACAATGAACTAAGATTCAACAATTAGACGTGTTCAACTATTGACTGGCAATGAGGGCACTACGGCCTGCTTACTGCCCTGCAAGCTCACAATGAACTAAGATTCAACAATTAGACGTGTTCAACTATTGACTGGCAATGAGGGCACTAGGGCCTGCTTACTGCCCTGCAAGCTCACAATGAACTAAGATTCAACAATTAGACGTGTTCAACTATTGACTGGCAATGAGGGCACTAGGGCCTGTCTACTGCCCTGCAAGTTCACAATGAACTAAGATTCAACAATTAGACGTGTTCAACTATTGACTGGCAATGAGGGCACTAGGGCCTGTCTACTGCCCTGCAAGCTCACAATGAACTAAGATTCAACAATTAGACGTGTTCAACTATTGACTGGCAATGAGGGCACTAGGGCCTGTCTACTGCCCTGCAAAGTCACAATGAACCAGGATTCAACTTGTAGATGTGTTCAACTATTGACTGGTAATGAGGGCACTAGGGCCTGTCTACTGCCCTGCAAGTTCACAATGAACCAGGATTTATCTATTAGATGTGTTCAACTATTGACTGGCAATGAGGGCACTAGTGCCTGTCTACTGCCCTGCAAGTTCACAATGAACCAGGATTTATCTATTAGATGTGTTCAACTATTGACTGGCAATGAGGGCACTAGAGCCTGTCTACTGCCCTGCAAGTTCACAATGAACCAGGATTTATCTATTAGATGTGTTCAACTATTGACTGACAATGAGGGCACTAGAGCCTGTCTACTGCCCTGCAAGTTCACAATGAACCAAGATTTATCTATTAGATGTGTTCAACTATTGACTGGCAATGAGGGCACTAGAGCCTGTCTACTGCCCTGCAAGTTCACAATGAACCAGGATTTATCTATTAGATGTGTTCAACTATTGACTGACAATGAGGGCACTAGGGCCTGTCTACTGCCCTGCAAGTTCACAATGAACCAGGATTCAACTAGTAGATGTGTTCAACTATTGACTGGCAATGAGGGCACTAGTGCCTGTCTACTGCCCTGCAAGTTCACAATGAACCAGGATTCAACTAGTAGATGTGTTCAACTATAGACTGGCAATGAGGGCACTAGTGCCTGTCTACTGCCCTGCAAGTTCACAATGAACCAGGATTCAACTAGTAGATGTGTTCAACTATTGACTGGCAATGAGGGCACTAGTGCCTGTCTACTGCCCTGCAAGTTCACAACGAACCAGGATTTAATTATTAGATGTGTTCAACTATTGACTGGCAATGAGGGCACTAGAGCCTGTCTACTGCCCTGCAAGTTCACAATGAACCAGGATTCAACTAGTAGATGTGTTCAACTATTGACTGGCAATGAGGGCACTAGAGCCTGTCTACTGCCCTGCAAGTTCACAATGAACCAGGATTCAACTATTAGATGTGTTCAACTATTGACTGGCAATGAGGGCTCTAGGGCCTGTCTACTGCCCTGCAAGTTCACAATGAACCAGGATTCAACTATTAAATGTGTTCCACTATTGACTGGCAATGAGGGCACTAGGGCCTGTCTACTGCCCTGCAAGTTCAAAATGAACCACAATTCAACCCTTTAGATGCGTTCCACTATTGACTGACAATGAGGGCACTAGGGCCTGTCTACTGCCCTGCAAGTTCACAATATGAACCAAGATTTAACTATTAGATGTGTTCAGCTATTGACTGACAATATTAGGGCACTGGGGCCTGTCTACTGCCCTGCAAGTTCACAATGAACCAGGATTCAACTAGTAGATGTGTTCAACTATTGACTGGCAATGAGGGCACTAGTGCCTGTCTACTGCCCTGCAAGTTCACAACGAACCAGGATTTAATTATTAGATGTGTTCAACTATTGACTGGCAATGAGGGCACTAGAGCCTGTCTACTGCCCTGCAAGTTCACAATGAACCAGGATTCAACTATTAGATGTGTTCAACTATTGACTGGCAATGAGGGCTCTAGGGCCTGTCTACTGCCCTGCAAGTTCACAATGAACCAGGATTCAACTATTAAATGTGTTCCACTATTGACTGGCAATGAGGGCACTAGGGCCTGTCTACTGCCCTGCAAGTTCAAAATGAACCACAATTCAACCCTTTAGATGCGTTCCACTATTGACTGACAATGAGGGCACTAGGGCCTGTCTACTGCCCTGCAAGTTCACAATATGAACCAAGATTTAACTATTAGATGTGTTCAGCTATTGACTGACAATATTAGGGCACTAGGGCCTGTCTACTGCCCTGCAAGCTCACAATGAACCAGGATTTAACCATTAGGATGTGTTCACATATTGACCAGCAATGAAGGCACTAGTTCCATGTCCATTATCTTTACTGGAACATGTAAATACGCTGTATATTGACTGGAAATGAGGGCACTAGTATTTTGAGTTCTAGACATATAGCATAAGATACACAGAATATCAACATCCAGTTTCACTATTTCAGTATAAACAGATTGACACGATGGAATAAAGCTGGCCCACCTGTCCGGCAGTACTGCAGGCCGTCGGCCAAAGTGAAGGCCATTTCCAAGACGGCATCGGCCCCAGCTTCTTGCATATGGTAGCCAGATATGGAGATGGAGTTAAACTTGGGCATGTGCTGTGAATAAGGACGAACATTTAGGAATAGTGCATCAATCATCAAAATGAAAATGACTACAGCATAATAGTTTTTGTTGGGTCAAGAACATTCATTTTGGGTAACGATCAGAAAGTGTCTGGAACATTTGAAGTGGTACCAGGGCAATGAACTGGGGCACCAAGGCAATGACCAAGTGCACCGAGGCAGTGACCAGGGGCACCAAGGCAATGACTAGGGGTACCAAGGCAATGACCAGGGGTACCAAGGCAATGACCAAGGGTATCAAGGCAATGACCAGGGGCACCAAGGCAATGACCAGGGGCACCAAGGCAATGACCAGGGGCACCAAGGCAATGACCAGGAGCACCAAGGCAATGACCAAGGGCACCAATGCAGTGACCAGGGGCACCAAGGCAATGACCAGCGGCACCAAGGCAATGACCAGGGGTACCAAGGCAATGACCAGGGGTACCAAGGCAATGACCAAGGGTATCAAGGCAATGACCAGGGGTACCAAGGCAATGACCAAGGGTATCAAGGCAATAACCATTTTGTCATATAGTTCACTTAAGGAAAATTCAAAATTCTTTGCTACAGTCATCAGCAATTCTTCGCCAGACTGTAAGTATGGTCTTGATACTGGGCCCGGATGTCAGGCTGTGTCCTAATAAACACCCCAGTTTGAATTTCCCAGACTGAAGACTCTTTTGCTATATCGTATGATTCGGGGCAAGCTTTTGCATAGCGATACCCATCTCTGGAATGGACTGGTTCCTTTGTGCCATTCTTATCCATTATGAACCGTGCATTGGTGCAAGACGTCTGTTGTGTAAAAGCTTGCCCAAATTCATGTGATATAGCAACAGAGTATTTAGTCTGGGAAATTCAAACTGGGGTGTTTCTATGCAATGAAAGAAGCCTGTGTACAAGATACTATTCAGATTTATCTCGCAAATGGCTTATTCTGTGGGTGCGACCGCAAATAACACACAAGACAGTCTATGGAAATGGCTGCAGTCACTGGCTAGTGGCTGCCATAGGTACGTGCATAATTTGCAGCCGCAGCCAGAGAATTGGGACAAGCCCTTAATTGTGTCATCTAAACTTTACCTCGGATGTATAAGCGAAGATGTCGCCTATGATGTGCATGGAAGGGTCCGGAGGGTAGATGTATGTATTCCGCACCATAAACTCCTTCAAGATGTCATTCTGAATCGTGCCCGTCAACTGCGCCTGCTTCACCCCCTACAACCAAATGGAACAGTCCAATTCAATACTTCCTCAATGAAAATCAGGGGCCAATAGTGCTGCGCACTTGCGCTAAAAATAGCACCGAACCTCAGACAAACATTGCAACGTGGCCATGCAAACGTGTGGTGAGTGGAAGTATTTGTGCGCGTTGCGGGTGGTGTGAAGTCATTAGTGCGGAACGCTATTTCATGGAGCTGATAAGCACAAAAAAATTGCTCAGCACAAAATGTCTTGCTCAATAAAACAAACCACCATGGGAGGTCGTGGGTTCGAATCCCACCTGAGCCAGCACAAGATTTTTTCGCGTGCACTCACAAGCACTGAGTATATAGTGCTCATCCACATCGGTGAATGGCAAGCCTAATTTGCATATTATCTATTTCACAACCAAAACCATTTAATATTCATGAAAACCACCATTGAATATTCCATCTGATATTCATGGTCAGCGAACAACAGCCAACGAACAATCACAAGTGATACACAACACATGGACATTTGGTTGCTATAATCCTGTTTTTATCAAGACAGAAATTTCATGGTTAGCAAATTTTTGTGCTAAGCAGGGCCGTAAAATTGGCCCCTGTTCTGGTAATTTTTCACAGAACTATTGAGATATTAAATTCAAATTTCAAGACGTCAGACCAAAATAATGTTGTTGTTTACAGGGATGGTACGGAACTGGTTTTTGCGACAAAACCGTTGCTGACAGTGAAAGCACATTATGTAATCCATCATATACCTTAACTGACAAACCTGTAGAAGTTTGAGGTCAATCAGCCATTTGGGTCATGAGAAAACTTTCAACGATATTATGCGTTCATAATAAAACGCTTTGAAGCGATTTTATTCCAATCGGAAAATAGTTTTATTTATTTCTCAACGAATATGGCATTTCAGACAAAAACATTTCATGGGATGTTTTCTCCTATCATCACCATAATACTGTGTAAGTTTTATGTGAATCTGTGATTATGAAGTGTATTTGTCTTACCAATTCTGTACCATCCCTTTAACCAAAATGTCAGTAAAGAATGCAGAGAGAGCAAGTGTCTAACCTGCTCCTCTGCCGCAGTGATAAACATTGCCATAATGGGGAGGACGGCACCATTCATCGTCATGGAAACAGACATCTTATCCAATGGGATGCCATCAAACAACATCTGCCAAAAATGAGAAACACAATACATAAATTCTGATAAAAAGAAAGAAAACAACTTTTGGAATAAAAGGCAGGTGCCCTTACATTACTGGGTGTGTTCAGCATATAAACGAGGCTAGGTGCAAGCTAGCCTCAGGGAATTACCCAATTGATGACGACAAAAACTTCATCCATGAATTTTCAAAGGACATTTTGTTTGATTCATTTGAATATGTAAAGCAGTTAAACTTAAAGCAATTAATTTGACAATTTCTGTGTGAGTTGACCGACACAGAGAACAAGGGATGGGTACTTAGGAAGACATTCCAATTGGGTCGTGAACAAATTTTACTTCATATCTATTTCTAAACATCCTCCAAACCAATGAACTTGAAATTGACATATGTTCTTATTGAAAGCATTCTCTTTCTTCTATGAAAATAAATTAAATCATATGTACAGGGTGTCCCAGAAAAAAACGCAACACTGTGTCGGGATCCATTATGTTAAAATTAAACTGTTTATCACTTCAAGATTCAGCTATGTGATACAACCATGTCTCGGCTATCACCATGTAGAATTTTAGCATGTTGAGGCTGGAATTGGCGAAAATATGACCAATTGAAAGAGTACTCCTAAAAAACAAATTTGCAAGTATAACACGCATAGTGGTCAAAACACATAATGTGTATGAAAGAAAGATGAAAATCTGGTTTTGAGGTTGGTGGGTAATTCAGTCTTAGTTTTTTCACTCAATGTTAGTCAAATCTTGCTGAAATTCTACATGGTGATAGCTAAGACATGGTTGTACCACATATCTGAATTTTGAAGTGATAAACAGTTTAATTTTCATATTATAGTTCTCGATGCAAGTGTTGCATTTTTTGGGGGACACCCTGTATAAATCATTACAATAATTGTAATAAATCTATATGTTATCTCAATCAGGTAATAAATAGCTGTTCCAATTTACCTTTGCATCCTCAATGGAATCTATGGCAACCCCTGCCATGCCAACGTCACCATGGACACGAGGGTTATCTGAGTCGTATCTGTGACGGTGCAAGGAAAAAACAACCACAAGACAGTGATTACACTATAAAGCTTGTTAATCGCAAATTGCAAACTATAGACCCGTTCACGGCTAGATGGCATATGGGAAATTTGTGTACAAAATCTACCCAATATGTTTCAAGGGAACTTAAACAATGATAAAGAAGTTCGGAGAAACTTCATTTGAAGTACATGGACTTTATATACAACCTATATGGATGTGTCAGTGTATTATAAGTCAGATACGAAGGTGACCTGTGTAAAGTATATGGTATGGAAAGAATATTTGTTGTGTCGTGTGTTTGGGGTTAGGGAAGGAAACTTAAATACTGTTCGGGCTCAGCCACTGAAAAGCCAGGCCAGGCACGGGCTTTGCTCAGGCTCTGCAGCTCCAGTAGTGTAAGTTTGGTCATGGGCAGTACACTGTATCCATTTGAAGCTGAACAACAGCCACATGTCAGACTTGATGTAGGTAGGACTTCAGTTTGGCTAGGCCATTTACAGACCCAGCTTTGTTGATTTTTAAGCAGCTCTGTTGCATTGAAGTTTAGAGTTTAATAGCAAAAGGAGGATTTCAGGCCTGAAGCATGGCCAGGCTTTTCAACTCCAGAGCCTGGCCAGGCTTTTCAACTGCTGGGCCTGGGGTAGATTTCACGAAGCCCTACGATCAATCGTAACTCGAGTTATGAAAGATAACCCATCGTATCCTACGTAGGGCTGCAAGTCCTATGATCGATAGTAAGTTACAATTGAGTTTGGTGAAGTCGACCCCTGGCCAGAATTAGAGTTCCTCGCTCTAAGTACATTGGAATGAAAAGCTTCACGAATGGCTGATGAATTTACCCTCTGTGAGTCGGGAGATCAAAGGCCACGCTGAGACCCTGCTGGCCAGCCTTGATGTTCTCCCGATAAAACCTGTTGCTCTCCTCTACCGTACTGAAGCCTGCATACTGGAACAACAAGATACAAACAGAACCTGTCTAGTTGATCAACTAAGTGCAAATGCATATGTTATACTCAGGGCACAAGACCTACTTTTACTTTGTCAAAGTTTAGGTAGAGGAAAACTTTTGGCCCGTGTGCTGTGTTGCATACTGTAAGACAGCATGCAGCACTTGATACGGCACGAACCAACCATACCGCATGCACTGCTGCACACCCAAATCACGGTACAACACCACACAACTTGGATCCTCGGGAACCAAATATAAGGAGCACGGACACAGACGTGTCTACTGCCATCATCTGATGAAGTATTGCAGTTTGCGTACATAATGTCGCGATCTCTACCGTTGACCAAATCGTGTGAATGATTATGACGATATTCCTAGCCTTCGACAATCGAGGAAAGAATGTTCATACATTCTTGGCAATGGTTCTTCTGATGAAGTGAGTCTTCGACGATTCACAATAGTGCGCCTCCAAGAGTTTGCAGCGCGTTGGCCGATCACAATACGCGGAATCGGTCGACCCTTTCCAGATGCGCATTGAGTCAACAAATTCCGTGCAATGTGATTGGCCAATGCGATGCAAACTCCTGGAGCCGCACTCTTGTGAGTCGCCTGTATTGTGTTGAAGAATTTTGAGCACAATGATAATCGCGACAAATGCAATAGGACTCCAAATAAACCTTCAAGAGGTTAAATTGCCTGGGTAATGACCAAGGATGTCAAGTCAATGACCAGGGGCACCGAGGCAATGACCAGGAGCACCGAGGCAATGACCAGGGGCACCGAGGCAATGACCAGGGGCACCAAGGCAATGACCAGGGGCACCAAGGCAATGAAAAGGGGAACCAAGGCAATGACAAGGGGCACCAAGGCAATGACCAGGGGCACAAAGGCAATACCAGGAGCACCAAGGCAATGACCAGCCTAGGAGCACCAAGGCAATGACCAGGGGCACAAAGGCAATACCAGGAGCACCAAGGCAATGACCAGCCTAGGGGCACCAAGGCAATGACCAGGGGCACAAAGGCAATACCAGGAGCACCAAGGCAATGACTAGCCTAGGAGCACCAAGGCAATGACCAGCCTAGGGGCACCAAGGCAATGACCAGAGGCACAAAGGCAATATCAGGAGCACCAAGGCAATGACCAGCCTAGGGGCACCAAGGCAATGACCAGGGGCACAAAGGCAATACCAGGAGCACCAAGGCAATGACCAGCCTAGGGGCACCAAGGCAATGACCAGGGGCACAAAGGCAATACCAGGAGCACCAAGGCAATGACCAGCCTAGGAGCACCAAGGCAATGACCAGGCACACCAAGGCAATGATCAGGGGCACCAAGGCAATGGGCACCAAGGCAATGACCAGGGGCACCAAGGCAATGGCCAGTGGCAACAAGGCAATGACCATGGGCACCAAGACAATGACCAGGGGCACCAAGGCAATGACAAGGGGAACCAAGGCAATGACAAGGGGCACCAAGGCAATGACCAGGGGCATTCTGATTCTCAATGATTGAGGCCAATACTCACCTGTCTGATAGTCCAGGGCCTCTGGGTGTACATGGTGGGGTAGGGACCTCTGGTGTAAGGGTATTTGCCAGGGAGTTCCTCATCGTGTTTGGCCGTGTCCTCCTTTGTGTAAAGCGGCTTGATGTTGATCCCCTGAAAAAATGTAATCAAATTTGGGTTGAAACTATCAAAAAATCAAGATTATGTACAATACATTTACTGTAAACCAATCAATAAAAAGAGCGCAAAGGTTATATCGTAGTTTGGTTTTGTTATTAAAAGAAATGCAGTTTCATGGGCAAAAATATCATGAAAGATACAGTGAAAGTCATCTGTGAAAATTTCACGGTACAGTGAAAAACAGCCACAGTATTTCTTAAGTCTTTTCTATTTTATTTTTGAAATTTATTAAAAAGATCAAATATAATTTTGGTCACTTGGTTTTATTCTTTTCTGAATAAATACAGCATTTCAGGCAGAAAGATTTTAACGGTTTGTTTCTACCATCACCATCTTTATACCCTGTAAGTTATAGGTAAATCTGAGAAGATTTCTGTTTCGATATGCTACCAAAGTATGATACTACCTTTAAGAGCCAATTTTTAAAGAGAAATTATGTGTTTTAACCATGCCAATTCACTGCTTTCTCCATCATTTTGGAATTTCAAATTTCAAATTTTCGAATTTGAAATTAACTGGCACTGCAACTGAAATTGGCATAGTTTTAGGTAGTACACATTATTGCATGTATAATGGGGATAAAACGTAAAACAAATGCTAATGTCACAGTTAAGCACAGTTCCAGGTAAACTGAAGTCAAGTCCTAATTTACCACACATGGTTTTACTGTGATAACTGTGGTATCCTGCATAGGACCATACATCACAGTGTGATTTGTAAGGTAGTGTGTGGTTTAAGATCTAGTCTCCCTGTGGAGTCTGTGGTAGTGTATGGTAACCAGCTCTTGTCTTGTGTGGCAAGTGTAGAGGGTTAGGGTTAAGTCCTCCTGTGGAGACTGTGGTAGTGTGTTGTAAGCAGCTCTTATCTTGTGTGGTAGGTGCAGAGGGTTAGGGTTAAGTCCTCCTGTGGAGACTGTGGTAATGCGTGGTAAGTAGCTCTTGTCTTGTGTGGTAAGTGCAGAGGGTTAGGGTTAAGTCCTCCTGTGGAGACTGTGGTAATGCGTGGTTAGTAGCTCTTGTCTTGTGTGGTAAGTGCAGAGGGTTAGGGTTAAGTCCTCCTGTGGAGACTGTGGTAATGTGTGGTAAGCAGCTCTTATCTTGTGTGGTAGGTGCAGAGGGTTAGGGTTAAGTACTCCTGTGGAGACTGTGGTAATGCGTGGTAAGTAGCTCTTGTCTTGTGTGGTAAGTGCAGAGGGTTAGGGTTAAGTCCTCCTGTGGAGACTGTGGTAGTGTGTGGTAAGCAGCTCTTGTCTCATGTGGTAAGTGTAAAGGGTTCTAGGTTTTCATACGTTAGTACTATAGTAGTGAAAAGGGAGTAGGCTAATTGCAGAATACCCCGCCACTCAAAAGCCCTGTGCACAAATATATGAGCGGTCAAGAATGACAATGTAAACAGGTTCAATGAGGGATCAGAGAGGTGAGTGGCGGGTATCCTGCAATTGAGCGGTGAAAAGGACACAATCTAAGACTAAGAGAGATCCGTGCACAAACCTCTGGAGTCCTCCAGGTCAGCTTCTCCTCGGGGTCCGCCCCCTTCAGTTGTTTCTTGGCAAGCCCCGCCCACTCCTCGTGTAACGGTTCACGACTGATATGTCTTGCTGGTACATGGCTGCACGATGCAGATGCTGAAGGTAGAAGTGCCTGCAATCCAAAATGACAAACTTTTTGTTTAATAATTAATAATAATTTGAAAACGAAAACAGCATGGAATACTGAGTTGACAGTTATCAAAGTTATCAAATAAGTATCAGTGAAGGTTCACAATGGCATTTAGTTGCGATGATCGTAACCGTAGGTCTGACATGGGGACAGGGACCTTAGGGTTACGAAGAAGTTCATTCAAACATTGGAGAACAACTTTTTGGCCAACTCCTGAAGTACGTTTCCACTTAGTTTTCCACTTTCCAGAATCCAAACACAAAATCTGACTACATGGATCTGATTGGTACTTATCAATGAGTCATATAAAACCACTTTGAATATCGAAAGATCATTATATTCAGAAAAAATGACCCAAAACTTACCGAAGGTGTCGAGATTCCCTCCGTTCGCCGTCAATCGGCCATTTTGAATAGTGCGCAGTGTGCCATCTCGACCAAATTACGTCACGTGAAATGCCGTTTTGGCTGTTCCACCTTTCAAACTCAACCTCACAGCCCTATGGAGGGTGTTCCCAGAATAACACGTGCGCTGTGCATTGTGATGTACCGTGTACGTGAACGTGTACACGCATATCGCATTTAGTATGGAGGAGGTTTTTTTTAAGTCCGCATTGTTTGTCCATGTCAAGCTGCTGCTGATAATTCAAATCTTTCATCATGAACTGAAGGAAATTGCTAAGATTTTCAAATGATTTCCTTCATGAATGGTCCCACAAACAGACATGTTAGCAAGTCACAAACTCGGCGCCGACCCAATCGATCAATGATCAAACAGAAATAAAAAGGTCATCCACCTCATCACAGATCGCGCAGTGGTCGGAATTAACAGTGGACTGAAAAATATATCCGGTCATCAATTACACCCAAAATGCTCATACCCGGTAGGACAGTGAGGATATATTCCTAAAAAATATCACCGGAATATTCCATCGGAAAACCACCATTTCACCAAATCTGTACCGAGCCGGCCGGCTGAGGGCCACCGTCTGTATACGGTAACGAACCCGGCCGCGATCCAAAAAGGATCATCACAGATCGCGCAGTGGTCGGAATTAACAGTGGACTGAAAAATATATCCGGTCATCAATTACACCCAAAATGCTCATACCCGGTAGGACAGTGAGGATATATTCCTAAAAAATATCACCGGAATATTCCATCGGAAAACCACCATTTCACCAAATCTGTACCGAGCCGGCCGGCTGTGGGCCACCGTCCGTATACGGTAACGAACCCGGCCGCGATCCAAAAAGGTAGCGACCGAGCGCAACATACATTTCAAGCCCACGGCGAAACTCTGTACCGAGCTGGCCGGCCGTGAGCCGCCGTCCGTAACGGTGGAACGAACCCGGCCGCGATCCAAAAACTGAGGTAGGCCTTCCGACCGCGCGCAAGCCCACGGCTAGTCTTGATCCAAGACCGATATTACCGTTTGTCCCACTCCGACAGCACCGATAGAGTGGGTATATAATCAACGAACTCGCTGGCCTGCTGCCACTGGTACCTGTGCCGCCGCTGGTACGCGTGCATGCTGTGAACGAATATCGGTCTTGATTCAAACCTCAAAACGACCCATGAAATTCCGAGGACATTCCAAGCATACCTCAAATACCTGCTTTCTATGCACTAGTGACATGTGACGTATGAGTGTTATATGAATGAATGCGTCTGGTAACTAGTGTTCTTGTAATGTTGTAATTGTGAAGTATAATGCTATGCCTATGCAGTGTAACGTAATTTCATTCTCTCTTGTGCTATGGTTGTATCTGATGCCCTAACATTTGCCGCCCAAAAATTGAATAGAATTCTCAGTTTTAAATTTATCAGTCGACTGCTATGAAATTGGCCCCAACCACGGTGCTCTATGACTTGTTATGTATACTATGTGTATTACGCATCGACCATCGTGTGACCAGACTGTATGAAAAACAATCTGCACTATTGCGCTTGCGTGATTATTCAAGATCGATCGAATTTAAATATATACATATTCATAACCTCATACCATGCGAGGGGTCTTCGCCTGGGCTATGATTTGCTTCAAGACTGGCATATTGGATGCATACCAGCGGCGGCACAGGTACCAGTGGCTGCAGGTCATCGAGTTCGTTGCATTATAGCCCCCTCTATTGGTGTTATCGGACCGGGACAAACGATAATGCCAGTCTTGGATCAAGACTAGCCCACGGCACGTGTAATGTACTTATTGAGACTTTCGCTGGTGCACGTACACAATGTACGTTAACTACGTTTGCTTTGAAACTGTGGCTATTACGCACGCGGATACCAGGCTGTATTTCTCTGCGGTGTGAGCAATGTTTTTACGTCTTTGATTTTATAATGCGATCGTCGGTCTGTTTCGGAAGGATTTCACGATATTTTTTTTTTAGATTAAGTATAATTATGAAAAGAGTGTTTCTACTTGGCCAATAATTGAACAAAATAACTGAGTGAAATTTAAGTTGAGATTTATAAGCTGATCAGCCTGCGATTTACAGTACTTTGGAAGGACGGTCGATCAGAATATTTTTATTTAGATGTCGGAAAAAAAATCACGCCATATACGTTTTTCTCACCTGTCATATCAGAAGAGCGGCGGAAAATAAACTTAATTCGTCAGTTTCGGCACACGTATTGGGTGTTTTGACAAGGGTCTGGTCAATTCAATAACCTGTGATTTATTTAACCCAATACACCGAAGCATGTGCGGCGCGCGGCGGCCGTTGGACACGCTCACACCATAGAGCTACATGCTCACACACTGTATGCGATATGCCGTGTATAGCACTGTACAGCGCACGTGAAACGAGCCCTCCATAGGGCTGAGAGTTTGAGTTTGAAAGGTGGAACAGCCAAAACGGCATTTCGCGTGACGTAATTTGGTCGAGATGGCACACTGCGCACTATTCAAAATGGCCGATTGACGGCGAACGGAGGGAATCTCGACACCTTCGGTAAGTTTTGGGTCATTTTTTCTGCAGAAAATGATCTTTCGATATTCAAAGTGGTTTTATATGACTCATTGATAAGTACCAATCAGATCCATGTAGTGAGATTTTGTGTTTGGATTTTGGAAAGTGGAAAACTAAGTGGAAACGTACTTCAGGAGTTGGCCAAAAAGTTGTTCTCCAATGTTTGAATGAACTTCTTCGTAACCCTAAGGTCCCTGTCCCCATGTCAGACCTAGGGTTACGATCATCGCAACTAAATGGCATTAGCACCCCATCCAAGTTACTTACTTACTTGCAATAATCATAACCCTTGGGCTTGGTCTAACATGGGAACTTGGACTACCTTCCTCCATGACCATCCCATGTGTATTCATCAACATGAAAAAAATGGAAACAGGTCAACTCGCCCCCTAGCCGACTCGCCCCTTACCGACTCGCCCCTTACCGACTCGCCCCCTGACCGACTCGCCCCCTCCCCGACTCGCCCCTTACCAACTCGCCTCCTCCCCGACTCGCCCCCTGGCTGACTCGCCCCCGACCGACTCGCCCCCTGACAGACTTTTGTGTTTTTGTCCTTATGACGATGTTTTTTAGTTTTTGTGACTCTTTGAGATAAAATAACCATTTTTTGTTTTATTATTCGATGTTCTTTCTTAGCATATTTTATCGTTTTGTTTTAAAATGTCTTGCTTTAACTTTAAGTGTTAAATATTGATGACATTTTTTGTAGACTTTTTTATTATGACGATATATTTTGTTCTATGGTTTGTTTTAAGTATGTTGTTCACTTGTTTTTCTTGTTTATAAGTTGTGTTTTTGAAGTTTTTATGTTTTTGGTTCTGCGAAGGAAATATTTAATTGCTTGAACTGCAATCGAGCCATGCAGGAGTTTGTGTGTGGACTGCATTTTTCGTTCTTAATCATAAAATGTTAAAACACATACAATTAGGGGTCAGAAGCATTTGGTTATTTATTATGATGCATATAATTAACTTCACATTTTGCATCTCATTTCTGAATAAATTAGGGGGCGAGTTGGCCAGGGGGCGAGTCGGTCAGGGGGCGAGTCAGCCAGGGGGCGAGTCGGCCAGGAGGCGAGTTGGTAAGGGGCGAGTCGGCCAGGGGGCGAGTCGGTCAGGGGGCGAGTCGGTAAGGGGCGAGTCGGTAAGGGGCGAGTCGGCTAGGGGGCGAGTTGACTTGTAATCAAAAAAATGAAGGAAGGCTCTATAACTTAAGTTATAATATAAGTCATGTAGGCCTAGGCCTAACTAGTTTTGCACAACCGACAGGAAAAGACAATGCCATGCCGGCTAGGGTACTTTTCCTGGACAGTTTTATACACTGAATTCACGTTTTTTTTGTTACCTTGTTCAATACATTCCAAGATCTGGCTCTTGCTGCGGTAGTCAAGCGATGCATTTTGTCAAAATTTGTCCCAAGGTCGACGAAGTCGCTACACTATTTTTGTGTCAAGGAAAACAAACCAACTAATAGTCTGGTTCTCTTATCAAAATGTATGATATATAACACCGTACGAATACTAGGTTTAAGACCTATCTGCCGCCCTCTATTTGTTGGATTCTGGCAAAGTATTAGTTTTTTATAAATAAGTCGTCTCCTTGCTTCTTGCTTGAAACGAAATCTGTCGAAGAAAGAAATGCAGTTTTCAATTTGTTTTTTGCCCCTAATGGCCAAGGTAACCGAGTAGGGTCGCTTTCTGAAGTTAGAGAGGTTTGAAAGGGTGCTTTGTCCCCGCCCACAAATTCTGCGCCATCATCCTAGCCAATACATTCTACAACAATAAATTCTGCACGTAACACTTGCACGTAAGCGTTTGACCCAGAAACCGCGTGAACTCGAATATGACCTCGGCTAAAATATGATTAATTTCAATCATAATTATGAGAATAAAACCTGTAAAATACTGTAATCTGACAAACTGTATTATACAGATTGATATTTAGCACTTTCAACAAAAATTATCACCATTTCCCTAAAACTTTTCTGTGAAAATCAACCAATGAAAAAGTCGTATTACCGGCATTTTCCAAATAAGGCAAGGAAGGTGATGACGTAAGGGAAAGGACGAACTTTGCGCGTGCGTAGTGCATGTACTTACGCAATTCCCCCTTCTAAGCGTCACGTTGCGCGAACGAAAGAACTCCAGTCTTCTCGAATTTTGGTAAGTTTTTGGTGGAAAGTACGCCATGAAATTTGATATATTCTATGAATGTGTAAAGACCAAGTGTGTGGGAATGTTCATGTTATATTACAGGGCAATCGTGGTATTTTCTACTGAGATATAATTAATTGATTTTTCAGGTCGAAGACGAAGGCCAACATCATGCACTGTAACTGTGTACTGTGCATGAACACGTAGTTCGGCCTACGTTAGACTGAGCAGTGAGCGTTCGTTAAAATCGTGAATGTGATTCACTGATTGCATCAACTCCGTGTAGTCCTATTTCTACTTTACTTGCCAGCTTGCCCCAAGGCCCTACTACCCCTAAGCTTATCTATTTGATACTCTGATTTCTACGTTTTGATGTTCACATGTGGTTACTGTGTCGGTAGGCCTACTTTTGATGTTATTATAATGGGAAACTTTTGAGAACCGGTCTTCAAGTCAACACTCAGCGCACGCAAATGTGAGCATGCGCGCTTTGTTTTGCGCCTGCGCTGTTGTGCGTGCGCTGTTGACTTGAGGACCGGTTCTCAAAAGTCTCCCATTTAACATTAACAAGCCTGACGACACGTTATTCGTTAAACATGATCCATCGTCAATCATCATGTACTGATGTGTAGAGCCTACACTACATCATGTGGGTAGGCCCTATGTTAATTTGTTATATATCATGTACAGCGGTAGGGCCTACATGTATTACAGTGCATCAGTCAGTGTACATGGGAATATTAATAATGCACTTGGAAATAACTTGGAATTGTCCCCCTTTGGCTTTGCCTTTGTTTCTGTAAAGGGCGATTGTAAAGTTTGGGACCCGCCTGTGGTTTTATCATGTGTCGGAATGACTGAAAACATTTCGTTGTGCATGCTGTGCATAGTTAAAAACATTTATAAGAGGTTCCCAAACTTAACAATCTGCCTGTAAAGTATGTCAAGCTGATGTTAAAATGATTTAATTAATGTACACTGTCATGACTGCAAACTGCAAAGCTATTTTACTTAATTTGAGTCTATGTTGAGTCAATGCACTTGTGCGACACAGATTTTCATGTATAGTACATGATGTATTGTATTTGAGTAATCACCTTTACTGGCTGATTCTTGTACAGGGATAACACATCACAATTGATTTATTTTAACCCTTACACACAATAAAATGATTTACATAATGTGCACATTTAGAGCCATTGCCTTATGCAACAATGGGTCTTTTACCTGGGGTTCCTCAAGTTTCATAACAGTCTTTTAATCAAATAGGCTGATGCAATGCCCACCATTATATAAGATCATTCACCCAATGGACAAACTTCAAAACAGTTATGGATGGAAATACCCTACTGTTGTTGTCAAATATTGTTACCCCTGTGATCATTGTGTTTGAATATTGGGCAGCAAATTCGTGTTTATGCAATAAAATCAAATTATGAAATCATATTGCCACCTGTCGAATCAATGAATTAATTACAATTTTACAACAACAAAAAACCACAAAAGTAAGACCAAAGTACACAAATGTCGAGAATACATGCTGCGTTCATTTTGTATGCCTTTGCTCTTATTTCATGTATTTCATTGCACAGGGATATTTTTAATTGATGATATTGTCAAGGCACACATTTTAGGTGACCGTACATAAAGATGGAGCTGTGAAATGTGCAGCGGAGAGTATATCTCAGTTGAACAGTCAGGCATGTACTAGGAATCCGCCCTTATCCTCCCAGAATCATTTGTAGGAAATTATTTTGAGGGACACAGGGCATGGTTGTCAAAACATAACTCTATGGGAACTGGTGAACCCAAGTTAGCCCAAGCTGGTCATCCCATGTTGCAAAATCATACACTGCACGAGTTATGGCATATCATGCGCGCAGTGTTCGATTTTGCAACATGTTCGGGAAAGCTGATTTGCTTAAGCACCCAAAACCTTGCTAAATAAAATCAGTATGCCAGCCAAAACTCCTTGTGAATGTTATGCTCAGCAAACAATGATTGAATACAAGTCAAAAGCAGTCAATATCACTTGACAATTTGGTTGGCAATCCTGTTTGATCAAGGAAAACTACTCATGCTTTGAAAAGCCAATTTTGTGCTTAAACAGCTCTGTGAAATTGGCCCCTGGTTGAACTGTCAAGAGGTTAAAGGTTTATACAGAACACCATGGGAAATGGAATAAAGTTTGATAAAGCATTTGATAAAGTCCAAAATCCACTGCTTATCAAATTGCACATAATTATGATAGTTGTAATGCTGATAGGAATAATGTCTGAATGGATGTCATTGTCATGCTAAGTAGATCATCATTATCTTGACTGAGACGGGGAGATTTGCTGGTCTTATCAAGCCAGCTTCCAGTTATGAATGAAAAGAAAGCTTATTGTATAATGATCTGGCATTATATAAGATATAATGATCTATACCGGTCCCTTGAATTCTTTGACAGTTTTGATGCTAAGCAAAAATTAGCAGAACTCTTGAGACAGACATCAGTATAATGCATTGACTGACCCAGTTCGGGTTGGCTTGTCAAATTCAAAGTTTAACCCTCACCCACCCCACAAGACAAGAGCTGCTTTCCACACATAACCACAGTCTCCACAGGGGGACTGGATCATAAACCACACATTACCACATAAACTACACTGTGATGTATTGTGGTATTCAGGATACCACGCTTAAACAGAAAAAAGTGAGTGTGGCAAACTTTGCTATTAAATTGGGTTAGGGTTAATAGCAGATTTTGTGCTTAGCAAATTGTCTTATACAACTATAAGCAATTGAAGTCAAATTGAGTGTACATGAATATTTAATTATCCCCTCTCTCCACTCCACATTCTATCTCATGGAATTGAAGATCAGAAGCTGTGCCTTTGCTCTAGAGTTCAGACACTGTACATGCCTACATGGAACTTTGTATAGTACTTGCCAATCCCCTGTCACTTCACTGTTTTAATTGAATTTCCTCCAAGGTCTATGGTGGGGTTACATGCTGGTCACTTTGGAGGTCTTGTGAGGGGGAAAGTCATAAGAAAGGAAGGAAGTTCACTCAGGGAGGGCAAGGCTGTACATCTGTAGCGACAATTTTGTTGGTGGTGAACTTGAACAATGAAAAAATGATTTAAATATCAATGTGGCACATTGATAATTTTGCTAGCTTTTCAAAAAATTCTTTTGAGTCTTGCTGATCAGTTTTATTGCCAGGGATTAAAGATAAGGGATTCAGAATTCAGATCTGAAATTGGGAAGCTGTGAAGTTAAAGGTTATGGTGTCATAGATCAGCCATCTGACTTGTACTTAAAATCAGATCTAGAACCTTTCTCAAAGCTCACCTCCAGCTCAGACTCGGCTTCCGTCTCTGTCATATGCTAAAAATATAGCTTGTGGTTTTTCATTTGAAGCTGAAGCTCTGTTTTTCTTTTTCAAATCAGATAATTTACTTCTAAACCGCAGCCAAAAGTCCATACCCGTTTAGTTTAGAATGGGGTCACGATTGAAATGAAGCCAGAGCCGAGCTTTGAGAAAGGCCTCTAGATCTCTCGTTCAAAGACACTCATCTGTCCAAAATATTTGTCTGGTTTCCCAAAAATAAGCAGAATTTTACAGTTTCTCTAAACAGCATCTCTTATAAAAAATTGGGAATTCCATTTTCACTTCAGTACATATTAGTGACCTCGTTTTATAATGGACAGCAGAGTGTATACCGGTAACTGGAAGTGAATGATGTCATAGTCGCATTATATGTCATCATGCATGTCATTGATGGAGTTGGATTACTGTGCGTGCACTGAGTTGCCACTCTGCCGGTTGCTGAGGTCAGATGACATCATGAGAGGATCCCCATTATACCTCTATACAAACCACAGGATAACCTTGTAGTTGTACAATGGGTTCTGTTTTTGTACATGTACATTGTATAAGTTATAGTACATAGCTTGATATCTCAACTGTGAACTTATTCCAAATTTGTGCTGATATTTATATTGATCTTACCCCGAGATTGAAATTGTTTTCTGTCTATGAAATACTTTTTTCTGGATAAATTCACCATTTCAGGCGGAAATATTCTAATGGTATGTTTCTATTAGCACCATCTTCATACCTAAGGCCATACAAAAAAATTGTTGAATTGGCGTAACCCACCCGACCCAAAAATATGCCCCCGACCGTAAACATTTTAAACAAAAAAAAGGGGTTTTTTTTCAATTAAAAAAGAAAATCTGGAAAAAAATAATAATAAAAAAACTAAATCGCAAATTTTTATGCAGCTTAAAAGGAGCAAAAGATGGAAACTAGACTGGTTGAAGTTGTTATGTCATTTCTTGTCTTTATTTGACTCGTCAAATACTTTGATATACAGGAAAAAAAGCATTTAATACAGGAAAAATTAAATAAAAAAAATAAAAAATCCGCCCGCCCTACCCTATTTCCCAACCCTCCGTTACTCCAACACAACAATTTTTTTTTATGGCCTAAAGTTATAGGTATATCTGTGTACATTTCTGTTTGGGTATGATACCAATCCTGTACTGTACCTTTAATAATTAAGATTAATTCACACATTTACAATAGCGCTGCACACTTGCACTAAAACTAGCACCGAACCTCAGACAAACATTGCAACGTGGCCATGCAAACGTGTGGTGAGTGGAAGTTTGTGTGCGCGTCGCGCGTGGTGTGACGTCATTAGTGCGGAACACTATTTGACGTCAAGGTTTTGCTTGACAACCGAATATTGGCAACCCTTTCATGTCTTTGACTTTGTGTCCTTTTTCTCCATTGCAGACGATTTTGTCACTCGTCCACAGCAATAATTCACCATGCCAGAAATCAAGGAAGGAGATGTTACCAAGGGCGCCGCCATCTTCAAGCAGAAGTGCACCCAATGCCACGTCATAGATGCTACAGGCAAACACAAGCAGGGGCCCAATCTAATGGGGCTGTGGGGCAGGCGAACCGGCCAGGCGCCCAACTTTAGCTACACAGATTCAAACAAGAACAAAGGTATGCTATAAATAATTTAAGAAAGGAAGGTTCGTGGAGACACCATAATATGAACTCGACGTTCCGGCCAGTGTTCTCTGGCCGTCCTCAGGAGAGAGTAGTACACACATAGATATATATAAAAACTAGATGACGCACTCGTGCACAAACCAATGGGAGCTATATCCGTCATGCAGGACGCAGTCAGTTTGTGTAGGACAAGCGCTTATTTAGAACGATCGCGCAAACCGCGCGGTACGCGGTTCAAGCTGTTACGCGGTACGCAATTATGCACCAGAAACAATGATGGAACCATAGATATTATAAAAAAAAAAACTAGATGACTCACCCGTGTATTAACGAATGGGGGTTGCACTACGCTCACTCGCTAATAACAAGCCGCGCCGTTACGCGGTACGCGATGCTGCAAGAAACATGATGGAACCCCGTAGCTATATTCGGTGGCTTAGATTGTTTGTCAGTAATTCCATCATTTAATTTGCCAATTTCATCATTTTATTTGCAGTTTTGTCATTCCGGTCGGCAATTCCATCATTCAGTTTATCATTCTGTCAATCTGTTCGAAAATTCCATCATTCAATTTGGCAAAATGAGTGATGGAATTACGGAAGAAAACAATCTAAAAAGATAGCTATTGCATTCCATAAAAACGGATTCGTACTAGTCCTATCTAAAATGGCTCCGTTAAAGACGCGGCCAAGAGCAGCCAATGCGACATCTAGTTTTTTTTATATATCTATGAGTACACATGCCGGAATGTCAATACAACTTCTCACCGGTTCTTTTCAGAACCACACTTCTGGAAAAGAGTTACATGGTGTCTCCGAAAACCTTCCTGTCTTATGTTACTTCCACCATGCAAAGCTTCACCTGTATGCTATTATTGTCATCAAATAAGGTTCCACGAGGGAAACTGAATGGATTAATTTAAGTCATTGAAAAGTGAACAAAGTAAAAGTGACGGGAGTGGGATTCGAACCAGTGACCTATGGAATGGACCTTTGTACCAAGACTCTTTGATTATCCAGCCTTAAGAGTGACACAAGTATGCTAGGTTGTGGACGGTCAAAATTTTGACTCGCATTTCCTGTTCGATTTCCGTTTCAGTCAAATTGTTAATTGTTCTGCAAAATAGTAAATTATCTGAAAGTTGTGAGCTTTAAGAAGCTGCACAAACTGGTCGTAGAAGTGTTAAGGCCGATTCATGCTCGCTGCCTATTCACTGCGTATTCAGTGTGCGTTCCACTACGTAGCTAACTACGTGCACGGCGCACAATGTGCGCCACCGTTTTCAAACCGGAATGCGCTGTTCGACCACACATGAACACAACTTTCGCCTAACGTAGCCAACAGTGTAGAGGAGGTGTTTTCTGAAGTTGGCTAACTACATTGAATGAAAGATGGACGCAATACGCAACACATGTTCGCCATTTGTTGCGTGTGCATTCCACTTCCAAATCCAAGCGTAACGCAAGCGCCACAAACATGTGTTCACGCAAGCGGAACGCACCCCAGTATTTGCTCTCGGTGGCTTTCTGACCTATAAATTTGCGGACATGCACATCACCGTCCTTCGTTATTCATTGACATGGAAAGCTGAAGGACACAACTAATGGCCATTAAGTGAAAAATACTCAGATGCAGTGTTGTTGTGCCTCAACCTTTGATCAGTTTGTCTTTTTGGTAATTTTTTCAGGTGTCATCTGGGAGCGAGAGACGCTATTTCAATATCTGGAGAACCCCAAGAAGTACATCCCGGGAACCAAGATGGTCTTCGCCGGTCTGAAGAAGAAGAAGGAAAGAGAAGATCTCATATCGTACCTGGAGAAGGCCACACAGGGGAAATTGTAACCCCCGCCGCAAAAAGCAAAAAAAAATGTATCTTCATTTTTAATATTGACCTCTGAATTTCTAAGACAACCTGTGCTGCCACTATATCATTTTCATATTTTGGTTTCTGTTTGGTGCCGAAGCAATATTTGTTTGTTTTTTGTTGTTTGGTTTTATCATTCTTTGGTGAAGTCATATTCTTTATACATGTACAGACCTTTCCAAACTGTCCTGGGGTCGATTTCACGAAGCCCTGTGATTGATAGTAACCCGAGTTGCGAAGGATAATGCATCGTATCCTATGTAGGGCTGCAATGTATCATAAGTCCTACGATGAGTTTGGTGAAATCACACGGAGCCCTACGATCGATCAGAGCTCTAGTTATTATGGATAGCCCATCGTAACTTACGTAGGGCTGCGATGCATCCCAAGTCCTATGATTGACAGTAAGTTACAATGAGTTTGGTGAAATCGACCCCTGGGGTCGATTTCACCAAGCCCTACGATCGATCGTAACACGAGTTATGAAGGATAACCCATCATATCATACATAGTGATGCAATGCTTAAATGCATCATAAGCCCTACAATTGATAACAAGTTACGAGGAGTTTGGTGAAATCGACCCGTTGGTGCCCAGAGATACCAACTGTCTGCCAAACTATTGCATTCAGTCACGTGAACGAATATGTTGACAGACTGGTTTTCTGAGCTATGATTACCTCGATTATCGAGGCCTAGGGTCGATTTCACAAAACTAGTCGTAACTATCAATCGTAGGACTTGTGATGCATTGCAGCCTTATGTAGGAAACGATGTGTTATCCTTAGATAACTCGAGTTACAGTCGATCAGGGCTTTGTAAAATCGAACCCAGGTTGGAAAGGTGTGTACGGTATCTGTTATCGTGCCTCATCGGATTCGGTTGTTGTGCTCTTCGTCCGTGTTTGGACGTCCAAGTAACCATCTCAGGAAAGGGTTTGGTCCCGTTGCCATGCTCTCACATGCAGCAATCTGATTCGACAGAAGCATGGGCTTTGGCTTTGGCAATTTGTGACTGAACCCAACATCCAGTTATACCGATCCCCATGACAATGGTCAGATCGCATCAGGGGCTAGGGCTACGACTGATTGAGGCGACATACAATGTTCAATTTGTTTTCATACACTTGATTAAGTGCACTAAATTTTCAACTTTAAGAGGAAAAGGTTTATAATCAATTTGTTCTTATTGTATTTTTCCTTCAAATCGATGCCAATTTTAACTTCTATGAAGGGATCAGATGGTTTCGAGTGGACAGAATTTAGAACTTTTTTGAGGAATAAGATGTTAATCAGAATTCTTCCTTGTACTTTACTGTCTGATAGTTGTAACATTTTAAGTTTTATTTATTGTTAACCAAACAAGCTATTATTTTAGACGTCCTGTATTTCATAGTAACAGGATTTCAGGTTTTCGTTCTTTTCCATTCTTCACGTGTGTGTGCTTTTTCTTGGCAATTCCGTATTTTCAATTTTGTCAATTTTTCCTTGTGAATATTCCTGAAACTTGCAACGCTCGTTGCAGATGAATATGTTACATTTATATGTTAAGAAAATAGAAGAAAAAAAGCTTGCCAAATAGTTAAACCAAAATGACGGATCGCAGTTGAAAATCAAACAATGACAGTAGAGTTTGTCTTAAATTATCAGAGGTCTAGGACACAGAAAAAAACAAATGCATTTCTTGGTGTGATTTACAGTATTTCCACTCATAGAGAGTTGACTATTTTGTGGAGCCATTTTAACTAATGTTGGTACCCCTTGTAATATACCTTTAGAGCTATCCCTTTTCCAAGAAAAAAATATGACGTGGTTAATCTAGAAACAATGAAGATGAGAGACGACCAGTTTTCCGTTTTTTATTCATAGACGATTAATGATCTAGATCTTTTTCCAGACGACATTTTACACATTTTCGTGCTGTGCATTTGCGTGATATGTACTTGTTAATGTATTTATGGTGCAGCAACTTTATAAACATAGGGATATACAGTGGTCGGGAGTTTAGTTCAGTATTCACACATGCGCATTTTCATATCAATTGTAGGTTTTGTCATCGTAATTATACTCGTAGGAGAAAATTTAGGCGGCAAATAAACTTTGTGTACGGCTTACAATTTGTCCTCATATGTTGGATGAGAAACACTTAGCTTATTAACCCTAACCCACCTCCATACCACAGCTAACCACACATGGCTTTTCCCATTAGTGTGGTATCGTGAATACCACAATACATGTACGGCATGGTTTTGTGGTACTCTGTGGTAAGCAGCTCGTTTTGTGTGGTAGGTGCGGAGGGTTAGGGTTAAAGAGTCATTTTTGAAAATATCGCTTTTCATATGCACACTCCAACACTTCCAAAGTTGCTTTTTGTTCTTATTAAGAAGTGGTTATTTTGTTTCGCATATTTAATGAACTGGACCCAACTTGTCCTTTTCACGTCTTGTTAATAATTTGCATTTTAAAAGTCTTTTGGCTTTTTTTAATCGAGAGTGTACGTGAGGTATTTTATGCTGAATCGGTTTGATGCAAATTCCACCCAAAACGGAGCTATTTTATACATGGCTGTAAGTATTGTGTACGTTGGTTACCAACCAAGCTTGCATGTTGAATAATTTGCCTGTGACTGGTACTCATGATCTACCATTTTTCTGGCATGCAGTTCTATGAACTAATAGTTCCTGTTCTGTTGATGTTAGCACCCACAAATGGCCGAAAAGCACAATCCCAGTGTTTGGCTTATATTTATTGCTAAAGCGACCACAAGTTGTAATCATTTTAATTGTTTTACCTCGTGAGTTAAGTTGATTGATATGAGAATAAATACAATGGTTTGATTTGAATGATAATTATAATAGTGTCTTTTTTTGTCATTTACCCGGTACTTGATGTTCTGCCATGTTGACGTTTTATAATTGTTAATTTAGTTGCCTTTGGCCTTTGGGTCACCATGAGGGAATTGAAGTTACCAGTACTATCATACTTTGGTAGCATACCGAAACAGAAATCTCCACAGATTTACCTATAACTTTATGAAGATGGTGGTGATAGAAACATAATGTTAAATTTATCTGCCTGAAATGCTGTATTTATCCAGAGAAGAGTAAAAGCTAAAACCAATGACCAAAAACAATTTTGATCTTTTAAAGATAAAATAATGATGGTGAAAAGATTTTAAACAAAAAAACAAAACACTGTGGGCATGTTTCACTGTTTTTGCAAGAAGTTTCATAGATATCTATTACTGCATCATCCTTGATATTTTGGTCGATGAATAAATTATGCATTTTTTTTTTACAAATACCAAAGTTAAAGTAGTGTCAGATTTTGACAGCAAAGGTATTGCGCCGACTTATCTGAAAAGATTACGGAATTAAAATCCGGTTCCTAAGTATTTTGGGTCCAAACTAATTCATCCCTTTTAATAATCTTCACAACCCTATCTTTACGGTGGCCGCCACCATCCATTTAATTTACCTACTTTTTGAAATGAATGAAGATTTTCCACAGTCATTTTGAACACCGCCCTCATTTGACCAAACAAAAAAGCACGGGGTTTTTCTGGAAGGAGTTCAAAAGCTGGCTGTGGTCGCTCCGTCCATCTTCGTCATGATAAGTTCTATGGTAAAGAAGTAACAGTTTCTCATGTTTTCATAAAAAAAGAAAGAAAGAAAGAAGAATAGTATTAGAGTGTTAGTGGATATTTAAAGGGATGGTACAGAACTGGTGTTTGCGACAAAACCGTTGCTGACAGTGAAAGCACATTGTGTAATCCATCATATACCTTAACTGACAAACCTGTAGAAGTTTGAGGTCAATCAGCCATCTGGGTCACGAGAAAATAGTGAAAACCCGTGTACGGAGAACTGAAAACATTTCAACGAATGAATAAAACGCTTCGAAGCGATTTATTCCAATCGGAAAATAGTTTCATTTATTTCTCAACGAATATGGCATTTCAGACAAAAACATTTCATGGGATGTTTTCCCCTATCATCACCATTATACTGTGTAAGTTTTATGTGAATCTGTGATTATGAAGTGTATTTTGTCTTACCAATTCTGTACCCTCCCTTTAAAGTTCACAAATTGTACTATTATTCTATTGCATGTCAGTCATGGTGGAGAATAATGTTCTAATATCAATCTTCTTAAAATATAAAACGGCTGTATTTATACAACGACGGTTTTGACGGTATTCTACCGTTTTAGTCCTGTTTGGATGACTGACGGTCGACAGTAATGATGTTTCGAGTCGAATGCCGCTACCGCCAGAAAAAGAAGCTGATGACGACTTCAGCATAATTAATGTTGTTGCTGGCTTTAAAGAACGGCCGAACGGCACGTATATGTATGGATACGATTGTAGGCAGTCGATTTTATGTTCCTTATTTCCTCACTGGACAAACGCTGTCCTTCCTTCCTCCATGGTATCACCTCATGTAGGCAGATGAGCAAGATTGACATGGTATCCGATAAAGGCCTGTTCTTTATCCAATCCTTACGTTGTCTAATTTAAGTTCGTGATGTGCACCAATAAAATGACATTTCATCGCAACAGAGCTGCCTGCGTTTTTCTCCATCACCTTTTGACTGCATCTGAGATGCCTCATACTAGCAAAAGGTATCTTTCGGGCCGGCCAACTTAATTTTCCCCTTTTTCTCATCTTTTATGAGTCATGGCTTACTTAGTTTCTTTTACTTGGCTTTTAATCAATTTAAAGGTAGTATCATACTTTGGTTTTCGTCAAAGAAGTACAGATTCATGGGCAAAAATATCAAGGAAGATACAGTCACAGTCATCTGTGAAAATTTCAATTCCATACGGTGCCCACTTTTTGAGAAAATCATGAAAACGGCCACAGTATTTCTTAAGTCTTTTCTCTTTTATTTTTGATCTTTTAAAAGATCAAAAAGACTGTTTTCGGTCGTTGTTTTACTAATTTCTGGATAAATACGCCATTTCAGGCGGAAAAATTTTAACGGTAGGTTTCTACTAGCATCATCTTCATACCCTGAAATTACGTAAATCTGTGAACATTTCTGTTTTGGTCTCTTACCAAAGTATGATACTACCTTTAATGTCACAATCGGCTGAATCGGGGGTTGAACCACAATTTGTCAAGTGGGTTGTGACATTTGTCTTCCGGGTTTTGTTACTGGACTATACAACCATGGAGATAGAACCCATTTATCATGGAGTAAACATGGCAAGAACTCTTTTTATCCCAGAAAATCAAACCATGAATAGAAACAATGTTCGAGTGGGCCCACGTGTAAAATAAAATTATGCATACGGACCACCTTCGCGAAACCGTACTTGTATTTTGTTGTAAAGCTCCTTTGTCAATAGTCAATAAAACCGGTCACCATCCCACATAATAATCCCTATACATACAGCATATACACTGTAATACACGTTTTCCATTTCACTGATTATTTATTCACCAACAACGTACGCTACCTGTACTGTACTGCACACCTGTACTACCAGGATATGTAATAATAATGTGTCAAGTTCCAACTGCAAGTGAATGAGTACTGGATGAGATATCAGGGTTATCTTGCCTTAAAACTTCGGCCAAAATTGGGCCATCACTTTGGTGAGATATCAAGTTTAACTGATGATGAACTCGAGTTGTCAGGCCGTGGTCAAGCTAGACATGGTTTAGGTTTGTAAAGGCTGGGTATACTTGCTAGCTTAGGGCGAGGTTTCTCCATGCATGCACCGTGTAACTCGTCGCTGCCTCCCTGCTACGACCCACGCTGTGTGACCCCATTGCTTTGACACGACAAGGCCGGCTAGACTGTCACTGCAGCTAGCGATAGCACTAGCAGTATTACCGAAGAAGGTAAGATCAATTCATGGTACCTCGTGGAATAGTGAGACTAGATTATGATATTCAACTTTCAAGAGCATGGTATAATTGTTTTATTCCTCCAAATGCAAGCACGGAGCTCTGTTTTATAGCTCCATGCTGCAACTAGGGAGGAAGGCTTTCCTTCCTCCATGCATCCATTGCCATTCATCTACATGTACTATTTTGTATGTGGCTGAACTATTCAGCTTCAGGGACAAAAAGGTCTAATTTTTTAAGAGTAAAAGTCTGCATGCTAGCTTCCTCCTCCATGCTAGTACATGATCATGATGTAGTATCATGGTACAGTCATGGAGGTGGTAGAGGTATAATATATTGTATTGTGTATACTGTATAGCACCATGGAGCTATAAAACAGAGCTCCATGATACTGATAGCACATCATAATATTATACTCCATCCATGGAGGAAGTACATGTTTACTCCATTAGAACATGTCATGTACTAGCTAGCACTAGCCATAAAGGTAGAACTACTCCATGTACTAGCCAAGTACAAGCATTTTGTACTTCCATGTTAAATGCATGGAACCATCATGAATACATCCATGATGATAATTTGTCATGGTTCATGGGCTAGGCTTCAGATAAATGCAGATTAGACATCAAGGCTCAGTAATAAATACGGTGGCTCTGGGAGGACATCAAGGCTCAGTGATAAATACGGTGGCCCTGGAAGGACACTGGATGCAGTCAGATTAATTATTATTGTCATACAACATCGAACAGTAAAACCTGTTATTAATTGAGTTTATAGCAAATGAAAAATAAAGAAAGATTTGACAATTGGTACGTGGATCGGTTGCAAAAACACCATGTAAGAATCGTTTGCACACTTTCACACTTTTCGTATTAAAAGGTCTCAACGTTTCGATTTGCCTGCTCTAGTCATCAGGAGACACTGAATACAAAATCCTTCAGCCAAGCAGTTGCCTCCTGGTTTGCTGCAAGGAGCTGAGGGCATCTAATCCTCCTGTCAGTCTTTGGAGATGAGCGAGGGCGGGCTTCTATGATGTATTCCATTGTCTGCTCCTCTCCACAAATGCACAGTGGGCTATGGCTACTGTCCGATTCATGAAGGGCTGGTCAAACATGGAATCTTTGATATTGTTTCATGATATCCCTTGATTGTTGGTTCCCCATTCATCATTAAGCAGGATTCACCTCTATTTTGAATACTGAGAATCTGCCGCCAGCGTCCAATGAGAAACAGCTAATGAAATCACATGACATTATGCTAGCGTTGAGAGTACATTTGGACATCACAATGTGGATCAACAGTGTTTGCAATAGCATGAATAATTATGTTTTTATTCCGTGAATAATGTTCTCCTTTCTATACTCTTGTGGTTTGTTCTTCTGCAGAACCTCCAAAATAATGGACAGCATGGCCGAGGACGCCACCGATGCACCGACTTGCACAGATCCACTGACTCACGGCGCCGCCATCTTTAAACTGAGGTGCGCCCAGTGTCACACCATTGAGAAACAAGGCATACACAAGAACGGGCCCAATCTATTCGGGCTGTGGGGCCGCCGAACCGGGAGAGCCCCTGGATTTTCCTACACGGATGCAAACGAAAAGAAAGGTATCATTTGTAAAAGTACCTAACTGTACTATTTAAAGGTAGTATCAAACTTTGTTTTTTGTCAAAGAAATACAGATTCATGGGCAAAAATATCAAGGAAGATACAGTAACAGTCATCTGTGAAAATTTCAGTCCCATACGGTGCCCACTTTTTGAGAAAATAGTGAAAAACAGCCACAGTATTAAAGTCTTTTCTCTTTCAGTATTTTTGATCTTTAAAGGCATTGTATACGTTTGGTAATGACTCTGAAAATTTATGGCAATAAAAACTTACTTGGGGAGAAGTACAGCTGCTTTGGATAGTATAATGCATATTGAGAAACGTTCAATTCGAAGTACCGCGGTTATGGAAAAATATGTCACTTTTTATCTCCAAAAATTATGAATCTGAGAAGCGTTATGGCCGTAACGCTTCTCAGCTATTGACTTACTGTTCTCTGGCGTGAAATAACCGCTCTAGTTTGTCGCCAAAATCTCAAAAACGCTACCACCTTTTGAATTGAAACTTTCACAGGTTAGTTTTATGGTATATATAAACAATTATAGTGGTTTGAAACAAACATTAGGCTCAAATTACCAAACGTATGCAATCCCTTTAAAGATAAAAAATAATTTTGGTCACTGGTTTTACTCCTTTCTGGATAAATACAGTATTTCAGGCAGAATCATTTTAACAGTATGTTTCTACCATCACCATCTTTATACCAT
The DNA here is from genome assembly GCA_963971285.1 of Astropecten irregularis. Lineage (NCBI taxonomy): Eukaryota > Metazoa > Echinodermata > Asteroidea > Paxillosida > Astropectinidae > Astropecten > Astropecten irregularis. Next base: position 9,527,099 of record OZ020255.1, read on the forward strand.
GTAAGTTATAGGTAAACCTGTGAACATTTCTGTTTCAGACGGTATGCTACCAAAGTATGATAGTACCTTTAAGGATGGTTTGTCCAACTTCAGAGGAATTCTGTATTTCTGAAATCATGTACCAGCTTCAAACAGTGTATTGCTTTACAATGAGCTGGGCATCTCAGATGGTACTAGAATGCTGGGGGCTGGGGTGTCAATATCTTTCCTATCCGGATGGATTTAATTGCACACTGAACTACCGCAGTAGACGTCAAACAATGGAGGTAAATATTCTAATATTTCAATCCAATTCAATCCAAAAATTCTTTATTCATTCCACTTGTGACAATTTATTAAGGGAAACGTTTTGGTCGCAGTAAAAGCACACGATCTATTTTAAAACAGGAAATTTGGTACTTAAATATTACAGTCAAATTAATGTCTCACTAAGTGTACTAATATCCTACTCTGTAAGGCACAGAATACATAGTTCCACGGAGTCTGTTGCAGTGTGTATAGTACTTGGGCAACCTAGATGCTATGAAACTGAAACTGATGGTATTTACCCTCCAATTTTCAAAATGCAACAGAATGCATGAGAGGATATCTGTGTTGACTGCTTAAAGGTGCTATCATAGTTTGGTAGCATACCTAAATAGAAATCATCACAGATTGTCCTGTATAAACTTACAGGGTATAAAGATGGTGTAGAGAACATATTGTTCAAGATCTTCTGCCTGAAATGCCGAGTGAAACCAATTACCAAAAACAATTTTGTTCTTTAAAAGATCCAAAATAAGGTTTAAAAGATAAAAAAAAAAGCACCATGGGCGTTTTTCACTATTTTCTCACAAAGTGGGCACCGTATGGGACTGGGAATTCCACAGATGACTGTTGCTGCATCTTCCTTGATATTTTTGCCCATGAATCTGCATTTCTTTGACAAGCACCAAAGTATGACATATGTATTACCTTTAATGCAATTACAGCCTGGATTGGCATTTTAGTGCTGGTGAATTCTGTTAAAGGTTTAGGATTAATCCAAATCAGTACAAACCCTATTTCCTAAGTTTTTGGTTGTTGTCTTCTCGGTAATCTTTCAGGTGTCATCTGGGAGCGAGAGACGCTATTTCAATATCTGGAGAACCCCAAGAAGTACATCCCGGGAACCAAGATGGTCTTCGCAGGCATCAGAAAGAAAGATGAACGCACGGACCTTATATCATACTTGGAAGTGTCCACGCAGGATTAATTTGAAACAACATAGTTCATTTCACACGACTTCTGAAATGACCCGGGTCAGACTTGTTTTGGTCCAGCTTGACGACAGATTGCGTTCACATGATATTTGTGCCAGCATCAAGTCGGAGGACGAACCCAAGGAACTCACATCGTACTTGAAAGTTTCCAGTCAATATAAAATGTAAACCACTCAGCTCTTTTCACACAACTCGTAAAATGACCCGGGTTCGAGACTTGTTTTTACAATTCCATGAGGTTCAACATGATGAGGGATTGTGTTCACATGATATTTAGGTTACCCTGGGTTCACCTTGGGTAAACTTAACTCTGGTTGTGTGGACGGAGTCTCACATTATCTGAACGTGTGTAGAACTTTGGGTATAATTGCAGCTGATTGCAATAGGGTTTAGCTTGATGGATATTGGGCTTCCGTAGTTTGCTGATTTTGTCTTCCATGGCGTCAGTTTGATGTTTTTGAACCGGTCTTTTCATTGTGGAGACACCCTGAAAGCTGATTCTTTGACAACAATTTGCTGTTTTCCCACCCGTTTGCTGTTTCGGATAGCATGAAAGTAACAAGAGAATGTCGTGAGAAAACCCCAAAAAAGTTTATTTGAAAAAAGGCCAGATGATGCAGCTTACATTGGCTGCATTATGAACCGCATCCACCCAGCATTACCATGGTGGGATTCGAACTGGAGACATTTTTATAGTGGTGGAAGTAAATCAGTGCAAAGATTGAGATTTGTACTGCAGAAGTGTTAATGAATTGCGTTTCAAGGGGTGTAAGTTTGAATGAATGTACAGTACTAATAAGTAAAGTCGGAACTTCATCGATTTTATAATATAAAATCATTATGAAGAATGGTTCATGTTAATTGCGACATAATGACTTTATAAGCACTCTATAATATTCTCCACTTCTTGCAAACACTCGCTGGCAAAGCCTAATTGTCACGAAGCGATTTCCAACAAAGTTATAATCTGGGCTTAATGCATTATTTATACCAACTTAATTCAATGCCCGGGCATGCAACGAACAGTACTTATTAATCAGGCTGGATGTGAACCAACGACCTCACAATTTCTGGTTCGCTTTCGTAATATATCATTGTCAGTGCCTTTTAGTATCTCTATACCCAGAAGTATATGACTAACAATTCAAAATTTCAATTTTTTAACGATTGATTGTTTCAGTTAATTATTATTTCACTCAAGTCAGTCTTGAATATTGTGTGTTTTCATGTACATAGTTTGTCATTGTTTTGTAGATTTGGACAATAAAACGTTCGTTTTTATTCAAACTCCTTAAACTTTTATTCTCTGACATCGTCGTTGCTAATATTAATTACTATTATTATTTATTTCTGGTAATGACACCAAGGATTCCTCAAAAGTGCCCTGGGCACTGAAGCTCGCAAGCCTGATGAAACCTGTTATGGAAAGAAGATGAGAAGAAGATACAGTTTCAGAGGTGGGAGGAAAACCCCAGAGTAATATTCTGGGTAAAACCCACGGAATCAGGCAGGGACTGAAACCCCAATCCACTTATGAACCGAGCCGGACTTGAACCCGGTCCATTCCCAGACATGAAAGGCGAGGAAAGAACCGCTACGCCAGTGACCTGACTCCCTAATCTTACGGTGGATGTGCACAACGTTGGTAAAGGTCACATAGAGCAGCACTCATACTTTATCTTAACCAGGATGTAGGCCCTAAAAGAAATAATAGACCAGTGAAAATTTGAGCTCAATCGGACATCTTAGTCCCGAGAAAAGAGCAAAAACCCGACTCAACTTTTCTTTTAAAACATAAAGAGAATGATTTTGATCTTGCTAAGATCAAAGAATCTTTTTTGATCTTGTTTGGTTTTACTCTTTCTGGATAAATTTCGGGGGAAATACCAGGGCTGGATTTCACAAAGCACTAAGATTAATCTTAAGATGAGTTGTTCAGTATCACCATAGTGATTTGTATTGTGACATCACACATTGCTTAGCAATTAAGATGAATTCACACCTAAGATCAATCTTAGTGCTTCGTGAAATCGGCCCCAGGACCATCTTTATACCCTGAAAGGTACGTAAATCTGTGAACATTGTTTTGGTTTGTTACCAATGTCGTACATACATGCTCTTTATAAGTTCTAAATGCGTTTCGGTTTTTCGCCACGCGATGCCGTGCCGTATTTTGTGCAGTCCTCAGCTATAAAAAGCTGTATAAAATGCATTTTTGTTTATTCTGAATCTTTTTTAACAAATAAGGAGCGAATTATTTTGTTATTCACAACTCTAACGTGAACAGCAAGGCCTATTTCTACATCTTGAGGCTGCTGCCAAGTTGCCTGCCTTGGCATGGATAGATCGAGTTGGGTAACCGTGAGTGAAAGTTGTTGAGTTGAGACTGCCGGATTGTTTGTTTAACAGTCACAGCAGAGTGAGCTACGTTCTCAAGTTGACAACTTGATGCAGTTGTTTTCATCGCTCCATCCAAGATCGGCGAGTTGGAATGACGTATACATGTAATTACTCCGCGCTGATCGAGCTACAGGCATGACAATTATCATTGGCCTAGGCCTACTCATGGAGGAAGGAAAAGTGGCCTACTTGAAGTTATTATCAAGCATGACATTTGGCCTTAGTAAATCCCATCTCGTGGGCCCCAGGCCTGCGCGCTAAACAACCTTGTAATAAATCCACAAAATAAAAGTTTCAGTCTTACCTTTAACCCCAAATGCATAACATGAATTTGTAGTCCACGTGCTAACACTAAATCAATTTCCACCGTTATAAAGAGCTCCCTCTGTCGTCCGTCTTTATGGGATCGAGACGTAGTCTTGGTTCAAGGACCTTACACACATTATACCCGTAACCCGTGCGGCATTCATTGTGTTACTTATTAATTATTCCAAATTTTGATTCCACAGTTTAAGTACACGATTCAAGAGGAAACGTCTGGCCTTTTTTATGGCCAGAGAGCAGCAATTCTGTCTCACTTAGTAAGCATTATTCGTGAATAATTAAACCACATTTTGAGCTCACACTATACTTTCTAAGGCTAAAAATGGACTCATATTGAAAAAATAACAACCAAGCACATGTTTTTATACTCCCAAGATAAATGTATTTATGTTTTGCATTGTCTGCAGCAATGAAGTATTTATGTGCATGCTGCATGCCTGCACCATCAGTAAAACATAGTCGTTTATCATTTTTTTCTGCTGGTAGGCCTACACTCAACGTGGATTGTGCTGATTAATATTATTAGATTCGTAAAACGTACATAGTATACAAACTTCATTTTTCACTTGCTTGCAGCTGCAACTCCACCAGTATAAATAATCACTTCCATACTGCATGGATACATTTGGGAAATAAGTGGCAGATACTGTAAGAATTGAGTCTCTTCTCGATTGTTTGCATTGACGATAAACACCGACCTTACAGAAGCTTCCGAGATGAGTTTTTTCCTGAATGGAAGAGTTGCTATAGTGACCGGTAAGTATGTAATGGTGGTATCTCCATGCAGGTGCAGCACCTCGGTGTTAAGCCGATGGGAATCGTATGTTATAGTCAGCCTCGGTGTAGAAACGATTTTGACACGGCAGTCGAAGAGAACACGCGCACGATGTGGTTAAAGGTAGTATCATACTTTGGTAAGAAACCAAAACAGACTTCACAGAGTTACGTATAACTTACAGGGTATGAAGATGGGGCTGGTAGAAACATAATACCGTTAAAATGTTTCCGCCTGAAATGGTGTATTTATATATAAAAAAAATTAGTCAAACAACGACCGAAAATCTTTTTGATTGTTTAAAATATCAAAAATAAAAGAGAAAAGACTTAAGAAAATACTGTGGCCGTGTTTCACTATTTTCTCAAAGATTGGGCACCGCATGGGACTGAAATTTTCACAGATGACTGTTACTATATCTGTCTTGGGCTAGTGGGGGCTGTAGCCCCCCCCCCCTCCCTCCCCCCCCCCCAAAAAAAACACCCTGATTTGTTCAGTCATTAAGCGCCAATAAAAAAAAACCCGCATTGTGTAGGCTACGTTTTTCGACCCCTAATAAGACATAACAGAAGAGAACGCAAAAAATTGGGTCGTCTAGCTCCCCCCCCAAAAAAAAAAATAAAATAATAATGACTCAGTTCTAGCCCCCCAAAAACGTTTGGCTCTACTGAACCGCGCCTGCTCCATATGAGCCGATGTACCCAAGTCGACAGCTTTATATTAAAGGTTATATCATACTTTGGTTTTTATAAATAAAAATACAGATTCATGGGCAAAAAAAGTGACCAAGACAGGTACATGCAGTAACAGTCATCTGTAAAAATTCAGTCCCATACAGTGCCCACTTTTTGAGAAAATCGTGAAAACGGCCACAGTATTTCTCAAGTCTTTTCTCTTTTATTTTTGTTCTTTTAAAAGACCAAAAAGATTTTCGGTCGTTGTTTTTACTATTATTTCTGGATAAATACACAATTTCAGGCGGAACAGGTTTCTACCAGCATCATCTTCATACCCTGTATATGTTTCTGGTTTGGTTTCTTATCAAAATATAATACTACCTTTAATGATTGAAGTACTATAGCATTTCCAATGGCTATATGCTTCCATCCCAAATTGAGTTGAGACCATAAACTGTACAAAAACAACAGTGAGAGAGGCCACTCGTGTTTTGATTGCTTTTTTTTCCGCCTGATTTCCACAAGTTACCCTCATTTTATAATCGTCATTATTCTGTCCTGCTTGCTATTGGCTTGCTGGTTCCTATGTACTATTTGTGAGGTCAGGGGCCAGTTCTGGAATAGGTGCTGGTATCGCCCGCCATCTTGCCACCCTTGGATGTTCGCTGGTACTCGTGGGTCGCAACGAAGACAACCTGCAGCTAGTGCGGAAGGAATGCGTCGAGAGGGCGCTGGATCCCGACAAGGTTCGTCAAGAACTTTAGGCTTGTATTGAGGCTAGGCTTGGGGCTCAATTTGCTGTGACGCCATTTTGTGTCCTTAAATGAAATGGGGGGCTTTATGACGAAGCTGGAGCCTTTCTTTGGCTTCGTCATTGTGAGTCAATCCCTCAAGTTCATTTCGTTTTGTGGGTCTCAAAATGGCGGTAGCGAAATAAGTCCCAAACCTAGCCTCAAACCCCTTTTCGTAAATGCCCATAGTATTGCTGTGAGACTCTCTTGTTAAAACACAACTGCTCGTGGTTGGCACGTGCGGCCGAATGTTGAAAAACATTTTCCTAACAGACAACGCGACCAAATTCATCATTGTAATATTCAATGTAATGTATGTTAAATTCAATACTACCCTCTCTAAACTGAGACGTGGAACTGATGACGTCATAGCGCCACTATTCGCATTCTGTTGGTCTCGAGAATTTCCCGCTCAAATTTCTATTCTCACTGCTATTCTGAAGAATATAAGTCAGTTTTTGAATATTGAATAAAATACTTATTTTCCTTTTGGTCAGATTTTAACAGTCAAAGCAGACCTGACCATAGAGAAAGACGTGAAGGACTTGCTGAAAAGGACCATAGACACGTTCCAGAAATTGAATATATTGGTGAGTTTGGTATAAAGATTCCATGAACATCATGCCATTTTAAAGGTAATATCATACTTTGTTTTTTGTCAAAGAAATACAGATTCACGGGCCAAAATATCAAGGAAGATACATTTAAAGTAATCTGTGAAAATTTCAGTCCCCATGGGCCGCCAAGGCGGAATTCTAATTGTAGCGCCCTCTTTAGTTCACTTTTGTCCAATCGTGCTTCTGTATTAGTATGGTGCAATCCTCACCATGCAGCTCACGTTACTAAAGCACTGTGACGATACTAGGCATTAGGCTTGCGATCGATTCGTCATTCAGTGCGTGTTATTTACATCGTGGAAGTTGAGATTTACAATCGCTGATAAAAATTCCATATTAATTCTGATAAAATTGAATGATAGTTGATACATCTGCAATGCCCTCTGAGAAAAAGGAGTGTTGTGTTTGTAAGAGTAGAGTAAGTAGTAGGCTTTATGCAACAACGATATGTTTTACCGATTTCTTTTATGGCTTTATGCTTCAACTTTGCGAAGGGTTTTTGTTGTTTTGTTGCATGCTTTGGTTTGGATTTGGAATATCTTGTTAAAATGCAGTCAAGATTCAGATTTACTCAAAATTTAAGGCAGACGTGGGTGAGAAAAATCGAACGTCCAGGCTCCTGTAGCTGACGTAGGAAGTTCCATTTGTTATGAGCCACTCAAAGCTAAGAGAAGTCAACCGGAGAAAAAACTTTGACTTTGAGAATCTACTTTCTGGTGGCAGATTTTCAGCTGAAAATTGTATTCCTCCTCAAGCTCACATCAGACTTTTCCAGCTACTGACTGCAGATACCGCCGTTGTGCTTCATCACCATCTGAAGCTATGGATTCAACCGTCATCGAAGGCCAAAACATTGAAGCCATGGATTTAACATTTGTTGAAGGAGCTACAACTACAATTTACACCAAATGCAAGAGGCAACGTGACTTGGCAAGATGGGTCGATCAAATTCTTATCTGAAGTGCAGATCTTTTTAGATTATTGCACATGCTGTTGGCAATCTGAATTTGCAACAAAACAGTCTGTCCTACATATTGATATAGGCACTTAGTAGGCCTATGTAGTATGTACACAATAAAAACAAGAAAATCAGGTGCAAAAATCAGGTTCAAAAATCAAACAATATAATTTTACCCAATAAGTATCTTTGAACATCCCCTATATACTTAAAACCTTCACGTCATGCATGTATAGATGTTCAATAATTAAATATATTTATTTGGAATGTACACTGGCAGTCTTTTTGTAGTGTGACGAGGCCGAGTAAAGGCAAGCATTATCGCCTGATACACAGTATTGGTTCAAGTTTTACAACCCCAGCTTCCTCTGACCCCAGAACATTATACAATTCATATCAAAACATGTTATGTTACAAATATTCCACAATCTGAATGATGATATTCTCAGTGAAAAGATGTTACATTAATACCTGGCACAAGCTACATCAATATTTTAATATCTGATCAGGATTTGAGACAGTATGAGGTGGAAAATTTACACAGTAACTGGTACGACCCCAATCTGAAAATAAATCAATGAAAACACATGTAGGAATACATTTTATTTGTGCACACCCTATGGATGATAGTCAGCCAATTTTTTCAGTTTTCAGCCATGCACATTATCATTTGTACAAAAGCACAGATACTTCAGTGAAATCTTTCTTTATAAAGACATTTTTCTTCAAGTTAACTTATTTGTTTTTCACCAACAAGTAACTGTAATATTAGAATCAACACGAAATTTAACTCAAACTATTTTGTGGAGATTCAACTTCGCACAGTCAACAACGCGGGGTCCGCCATTTTTAAAAACCCAACATAACAACATAATCGGTCAAATGCAGCATAAAATTGACGTAGAAATTCACTTATTTCCGGTATAAGGCCACCAGTTCCTTACTCACACGGATGTTTTTTTATAATGGTAAGATGTCATCTTTCGATTCAGATGTAAATATTCTTGCAAGTTGAGCCCAATTACCGAAAAAAAAAGATTTTCCCACGATTTTGCCACTTGCCGAACGAACGAAATACAGACCACATTGCGTGTAAAATATGGCTGACGAGTGTAAACGTGTTTTTGCCGATGATGGCGGAGTAATATATGGCTAGTACCCTTGGAACTACTTTAAAATATCATAAACTTTGCTTCTATGTGAATTTTAAGCCTTGAAATCCAAGAGAATTGTGTCAAATACGCCCTTTTTAGAAGGTTTAGAATTGATGACGTCATCATTTAAGCTAAAAACATTCCACGGAGGAACATTTTTCGGAGGACTATATCGCCCCAAGGGCGAGTTGATACCGTTATAATCACGATATAAAGCGGAGGGATATCAGGTAAACTGTCACATACAAGCTTAAAAAAGCTGCAAGTTGACGGATTTTCGAAGTTATTGCCCCTAACATTTTGTCTTTTATGGTGTATTGACGTCATTATATAGACACGAATGTTGAAAGTCATAAAAAGAGTTTAGAACGACCGATCGCCTTGATTTTTGTGACGAAACTGCCGGAGTATCGTCGTAGATTCCAGTACCAATCTCCCGGATGTTACTACGTAAGAGCCAATGCCAGTTATTCATTCATAAAAGTGCCCTGTCCGGCCTCATGAATATTCATTTTTGTTAGGCACCCGCGAAAAGCCCGCCCTCTTGTGGCAAATGTGGGAAAGATTAGTATTCCGCACGATGAATGCGAGCGGCGGCCCGTGTCCCATACGGTGCCCACTGAAAACAGTGAAAAACGGCCACATTATTTCTTAAGTCTTTTCTCTTTTATTTTTGATCTTTTAAAAGATCAAAAAGATTTTCGGTCGTTGTTTTATTAATTTATGGATAAATACACCATTTCAGGCGGAGATATTTTAACGGTATGTTTCTACCACCACCATCTTCATACCCTGTAAGTTATACGTAAATCTGTGAACATTTCTGTTTTGGTCTCTTACCAAAGTATGATACAACATTTAAGCATTTTGCAAATTCATGACAACTATAAGGGCTTGCGAATCTTTGATTTTCCGTTCAAGTGGAAATTTATAATCAAATTTAAGACTAAGTCAGTAGTATGTGAGGGCGGTCTCGAGCCTGTTTGGGAGGCGGAAAGAGGCCATTTTTGGAGGAGGATGAGGAGGAAAGAGGCCTTTTTGAGGAGGAGGGAGGGAGGAAATGAGGTAATTGTGAGGAAGGGGGGGAGTGGTTGGGGGGGGAGGGAGGGAGGGAGTGTTGGCGGTGGTGGCTGTGGCGGAGGAGGGATGGGAGGAGGTGGTTGGTGTGTAGTGATGGAGGAGTGGGTAGATGAGATGGAAGAGATAGCCGTGGTTGTGGTGACGTCACGGACAAGATGGGACAAGTTGACAAAAGAGGGGAGGTTGTGGTGGCGTCACGGACGAGATGGGACATGTCCGATCTGAACAAAGGGCAGACGAGGACAAGTTAAGACTCGCAGTATTAAGTCTCGCGTTCTGATTGGTTAATTATTTTGAGGTGATGACGTAAATGCGGTTCTGATTGGTTAGTTAAATTCACGAAAAATTAAAAGTATCGTTGAGGATCAAACAATAATATTGGTCACTGGTTTTACACACATTTTCTCGATAAATACAGCAATTTTAACGGTATGTCCCACCATCTTTATATCATGCAAGTTATATGTAAATCTGCTGTGAAGATTTCAGTTTCGGTATGCTGGCAATAAGTATGATGCTACCTTTAAATCGAATACGCTGCCAATCGTGCATTTCCATAACAGGGGGATTTATGCTCTCACTCAAGTTGTACGGAATATATTTTACTTCAAATTACTTCAATAATGATAATGAATACAATACCGGATATGCTGTACTATGAGGAAACAAAGCCCATCGAGTGGTCGAAAAATGAGCCACATCCGAACTTGGTGTGCCTCATAATATGCAAGTGTTGTACTCGATAGTGTTATCAAACATCTACGAAGAGTGAGAAATAGGTCAAACATCTGTGCATCCGGTGTCTGTTTAAGATCGAGTAATTGGTAGGGAAAAAGAAGTGGTAGCTATCCCTCCATGGTATGTGTGGTCTGCTTTTCTATTGCATAGAGTTATTCCTTTGTACATGTAGTGAACCATATTCAAACCATCTTGGAGACTGCTTTGTTATGAGTATCATACTCTCCTGACGAATGGTACAAACCACTTCCGGATATACCCAGTTCCACTATGGCAATGACCGCTGACCAGCACAAGCTCGGAATAGGAGTACCCCTTCCGTTGAATGTGTACTGAGTTGTTTACGGGAGGACGGGTAACTGACGTCACAACACGATGACTCATCGGGATTGCCCATTCATTCGGTGGTCCTGTTCGGACCTGTTACGCCCCCTCCCCTTGCCCTTCCCACCTACCCATTGCGCTCAGTAGATTGGGAAACATCTGCAGCCTACGTATAGACAAAACATAAACTGCACTACGTAATTGACTCCACGAAACTTTTGTTCTCATTTTAATAATACTGCATACTGTTCGTTATGCCAGTTTATTTCAAAAACATTCCCGTAATTGGAAAACAAATTATAATATTATTTATAAAGAAACTCTAACCCCAAAATTAAACAAAGTGAGTTCAGCGCCCCAGTTACTGGGTCTAGCTACCGGTAAGTAAATAAAATGAAATGAAATTAATAAGCTTTAAACGTAAAACTCTCAAAGATACATCAAAACAACGGACTCTGTTTTATTTACCACGGTTTTGAAATACAATTTAGCTTAAGCCTATAAAATGCGGAGTGGGCAACGGAGGTAAACATTATTAATATCAAGTGCTAGATTATTATTTTTAAAGTTAAAGGCTAATGTAGTCTGTTTCAAACTTGAAGCCTCGATCTATTTATCGTCTTTATTCATCACTGTCTTCCTGGTTATCCTCCTCTTCATCTTGTTGGAACAGTCCGTCAAATTTGCTTTGGTGTTTAGGCAGTACTCTGTTCAAGGCTTTGCTGAGTCCCATGCCTTTATCTACTTTTTCTTCGAGATCATCCACGATATCTTGATGAGCATCATTATCTTTCAGATGCAGGTAACTTGACAAAAAATCCTTGTATTTGTTGAAGAAGGTTTTTTTGACTGCCCAGACGGTCTTCCTGCTGGCCTTTTCTTTGGCTCGATCTTCGTCCATGTCCCCGTTGAGATACTTTTCATATTTTTCACTCCACATCTCTTCAGTAGCTTCTTTGGCCTCTTCCAACCAGTCTTGATAAGCAGCATTGTCCTCCAATTCAGGACTAGACTCAGCTTCATCCGTTATATCGTCATTTTCTTCATCCGATGAGTCGCCATTTTCCTCTTCTGTTTCGGATTCCGAATCACTTTCCTCTGACTCTTCTTTGTCAGACTGCGGAGACTCACTTTCACAGCTTTCTGTTTCCGAATCTTGAAATCTGCGCTTTTTAAATTCGGGTTCATAGTTATCTGCGCCAAACCTTTCAGATCGAATAGCGCTAATTTCTAGGTCATCGTCAACTTCATCCATTTTCGATTGATCTGCGCATGCGGCGTGTGCATTTGCTGCATGTCTCTGAAGGTTATATCTCGATCCAAAACCTTTGTCGCACTTATGACAAACATGGGGGTTGACTGCGGAAATTGTATTCATATTGTCTCCTGGATGGTGAATCACCAAATGAAAAGAAATGGAAATATTTTAGAATATATATTCTCACTGATTCGTCGACTTGCTCATTGACCTGCTCAAGCTGCTTACCGACTTGCTCATTTTGCTTATCGGCTTGCTCATGTTGCTCATTCTGCTTATCGACTTGCTCATTCTGCTTACCGACTTGCTCAAGTTGCTTACCGACTTGCTCATTTTGCTTATAGGCTTGCTAATTTTCCTCATTCTGCTTATCGACTTGCTCATTCTGCTTATCGACTTGCTCATTTTGCTCATCGACATACTCATTTTGCTTACCGACTTGCTCATTTTGCTTACCGACTTGCTCATTCTGCTCATCGAGTTGCTCATTTTGCTCATTTCTGCTCATCGAGTTGCTCATTTTGCTCATTTCTTGCTCATTCTGCTCATCGAGTTGCTCATTTTTGCTCATTTTTGCTCATTTCTGCTCATCGAGTTGCTCATTTTGCTCATTCTGCTCATCGAGTTGCTCATTTTGCTCATTTCTGCTCATCGAGTTGCTCATTTTGCTCATTCTGCTCATTGAGTTGCTCATTTTGCTCATTCTGCTCATCGACTTGCTCATTTTGCTCATTTCTGCTCATCGAGTTGCTCATTTTGCTCATTTCTGCTCATCGAGTTGCTCATTTTGCTCATTTCTTGCTCATTCTGCTCATCGAGTTGCTCATTTTGCTCATTTCTTGCTCATTCTGCTCATCGAGTTGCTCATTCTGCTCATTGAGTTGCTCATTTCTGCTCATCGAGTTGCTCATTTTGCTCATTTCTGCTCATCGAGTTGCTCATTTTGCTCATTCTGCTCATTTCTGCTCATTGAGTTGCTCATTTTGCTCATTTCTGCTCATTGAGTTGCTCATTTTGCTCATTTCTGCTCATCGAGTTGCTCATTTTGCTCATTCTGCTCATTGAGTTGCTCATTTTGCTCATTTCTGCTCATTGAGTTGCTCATTTTGCTCATTTCTGCACTTCAACTTGCTCATTTGACTCATTCCTTGCTCATTCTGCTCATCGAGTTGCTCATTTTGCTCATTTCTTGCTCATCTGCTCACCGACTTACTCATTTTGCTCATTTCTGCTCATCGAGTTGTTCATTTAGCTCATTTTGCTCATTTACTGGACACTTTGCTCATTTCCTGATCAGGTTACTCATCTCGTTGCTCTTCTAAATTCTGCGAATTTACGATCTGATCCTCCTCCATTCCCAATACCCACACCTCCATCACTATACACCCATCTCCTCCAATCACTTTCACTTTCTCACATCCCCTCCTCCACCTACGCAAGAGCCGCCATCCCCACCCCACCATCATCATCACAACGGCCACCTCCTCCGCATCCTCCCCCCTCCTCCTCCTCCTCCTCCTACCTCTCAAAAAGGCCCTCCCTCCCTCCTCCTC